>PVJD01016186.1:0-21999 GCA_004026545.1 Mormoops blainvillei | reverse complement strand
GATAAAATATGTGCTAAAGTATATAATAGAATTTCAAGTCTGGAAAGAATCTTATGTGCCATCTTATTTCGCATATTTGGTTTTACAGGGTAAATTATTCATTCATTTGAATTGCAATTATCAAGTTACTAAAAACAACTAGAAACTTACTGTAAGAATTCCAAAAGATAATAAAATTTTCTTAAGTTAGCCTTAGGCAAGAACCATCCTGAAGTAGATTTTTAAAAAATAATAAAATATTTAAAAATATACATCATGTTAACATTCAATTATATTCAGAAACAGTCTAGTGTCATAGAGTAGCTTATATTATTTTGAAGAATTGCAAAACACAATGGCCTCTATTTAGAATACCTGTTAGTATGTTGCTTCGGTAAGAAATTTTTTTGTATTTTTTAAAATGTTCTTTTAACTAAGTTAATCATTTTGTACTCTTTCACATTAGTAATGAAGAAATAACAAAGTTTTAAACCAATTTCTGCTCCTACTTTTTAAAAAGGAATTCTTATTAGAAATAATTAAACTCCAATCATTTTCCTATAAAGTCTTTGTGATACTTAACAGAAATATCGAGAAAGTCAGTTTTCTATTTTTAGTATAAGTGGAAATAAACAAGCACTGTGAGTTTTGACTTTATTCCTTCTCTCTTCCTAGAATGAAGGGGTTGTGAAGCTTTATAATGAAGGCTGTTGCAAGATCTGTAAGTGAGGACATTTTATATCGATTAATTTGGTAGATTAGTTTTAATTGTTTTACGTTTTTTTTTTTTGTAAAATTTAGTTCCTAGGCTACAGGAGAGAAACAAATTTTATAATGTATATTATTTAAATGTTTTTGTGTCATGTGGCTGATTCTTTTGTCATTTAGTCTTTATCTTCAAGAGTATGAGTCAAGTGTTTTTTAGATAAATTCTAACTTAAATATTAGAAATTTCTTTACTGTTGTGTTTCTCAAAAGGTATTGCGTGAGGCTTTAGTGGGTTGTAAGTTTTAAAGTCCAGATTTCCTTGAAATGTGCTGCCCTGCACGTAGTTAAGTAGGTTGTGAGGACAGCATCAGCGTGACCCCAGGAAGGACACCCATTGGGTCGCGTTTTCCACACCTGTCGGAGCTAGTCTGTGGTTCAGTGAGATACGTTTAAGAAATGCTAGTTTAGTGAATATATTTAAATCCTAGATATATAAAACTTCCCAATAACTATTTGGATAAAGTTATGTGTGTACAATATATTTTATGTTAGTTTAAATTATAAGGTTTATTTTGTAGTGATTTTTAATGATTTGTAAGGACCGAAATAGAATAGAGTGGTATTAATGCAGTCATTTTTACTTGTTCTTTTTAAAGTATTTATGAATTTATTTCAAGATAAAACTAGGGGTTTTAGGAAACTCCGCATAGACGGAAATTTTAAAATGGCTTAGAGAACCTTTCCGGAAACAGGGTACAATACTGTCGGGTTATCAGTGCCATGGTGTGGGGCTGGGTTCTTACATACACATTCTCATGCCTCTCAGGAGAAATTTCTGAACTTCTTTCATGAAGGGCTAAATTCCACAAATCTGTAAGAAATAGTCTGGTCTATTTAGAGCTGTACAGTCATATTGAGCAGAATATTAAAATGTATTAAAATATCGATGCTACAAAATTATTGAATATAATAACAGCTTATAAACCGGGAACTCACTGAAGTTTTCTACACTCCATTAATTCCTCACAAAATTCCAATAAATATCCTGATTCCAATGAATGTATCCTGATTTTCAGCTTAGAAAGGAACTTTTCCAGCTCAGACTTCTCGTGAGCCATGGGGTGGCCACTCCACACCTGATTTCACAGCCTGCTTCCTACCCACTTGTGCTATTCCAGGACGTCACCAGAATTAGTTTTAGGAGTTGGCAAAGCTGACTGATGATGTCAGTTGATCAGTAGCACAGCTAGAATGACTGAGTTTTTATTTATATGATATGTGAAAAGACAAACCCAACACACACAAATTGACCCACAACAAGCAAAAAAGTTCAACATAAGATGGCCCGACATCTAATTTGATATTAGTTTGCTAGCGCGGCTGTAAGCAAGTACCACAAGCTGCGTGATTTAGAGATTTATTGTCTCACAGTGCTGGAGGTTAGAAGTCCAAAGTGAAGAGGTCGATGGGATTGGTTCCCTCTGAGGACTGGGAGGGAAGGGCCTGCTCCTGGCCTCTCTCCTTAGCTTGTAGATGGCTACCTTCACGTTCAGATGCCGTTCTCCTTGTGTGCGCATCTATCTCTAAATTCCTCTTTTTATAAGGACGCCGATCACATTGGATTGAGGCCCACCCTAATGACCTCATTTTCACTTAATGACCTCTCTTAAGACCTTATCTCCAGCAAAGCCATATTCTGAGGTACACAGGAATATCTGGAAGGCACAAATCAACCTACAACAGTTTTTATTGCTGGGACTCTTGTAAATAATATCATGCTACTTATATATTTTTAATTACTGGGGCTATTAGACCCACCCCAATTAAAAGTTTTCTATTAGGAAAAGCAATTTTTAATTCTGTATTCTATGAATCCATTTGAACTAATGTGTATCCAAGAGTCATCGTGTCAGGAACCCAAGGAATGAAATTAGGATCCAGAACCTGAAGAAGTTTATATTTTTGAGATCTCACTTCTTTTTCCTTTGCTTCCTCACTTTAGGCTCTTCTTCAGGTATGAGATATAGGAATAGAATCATATTGCAATGTTAAGACCTCAGATTCTGTAACCCATGTTAAATAGTAGAGAAGTGAGTACATTTATGTTAGCTGAGTGGAAAGAAGATCTGTGTGACTGACCATACTAGTACCATTTATTGCCTGTCACACATAGATGCTCTGGTAAGCCCATTGCTAACAGTACTGCAACTAATCTTCCCAAGTTCTGGGAACCAGATGGGAAGGTAGGCAGGGCTTCAATCCAGAAGAGGAAATGAAGGTTCACGAAAGTTGATCACATTCAAGTAACACATTTAAGCCTGCCCAATGCCCGGGCCCAAGGGCTTTCCGTTCTGCTAAGCTCTTTGAAGCTGCAGAATATTAACAAGCCACCTAAGTTTTTCCTATCTGGTGTGTAAGGACTTGTAAAGAAGTTTCAGCTTTGGCATCAGAGAACCCTTGTCTGCTGTCTTTGCTTTTGTGTGACCAGGCTATATTGGAGAGACTGTGGATATTGAATGCTATCACAGGTACTGTGCTAAATAAAACGTGTTACCATAAGCTCTGTGAGGAATGACTAGGAAATGCCTCTTGGCACAAACAAATTCAGCCAACTAACAATAAATGCATACTGTCCGAATTTCATTCATTGACTGAATTGACTTATCAAACCAATTTTTATTGCGTGCCTACCATGGACCAGACAGCCTTTTAGCACTGGCACTGTGATAATGAAGGAAAAAGAAACTGCAGTCATAGTGCATATTATCAAGAAGGGGAAAAACAATGAACACATAAATATATATTATTATGTCAGGTAGAGATGAGTGATATAAAGAAAAATAGTGCAGAATAAAAGAGATGGAGAGTAAGGGAGCTGGGTTGCTAATTTAAGTGAGTGGCTGAAGAATGCCTCTGTAATGAGGTGTCACTTGAGTAGAGACTGGATGTACTCAGGAAGCCAGCAGGGAGAATGAAAAGTGTCAAAAGCAAAGGAAATAGCAGGTGTGGCTATAGCACTGGGATGAAGATGATAGGAAGAATGTTAGGTATTTTACAGGTGATATTAAAGATGTTTTCTCTCTAGATCTGTTCTTAAACTTACAAGAAGTAACCACTGAGTGAGAGCACCATGAGGTGCAAAGCCACCTGCCCTCTGTCACCAGCACTAAGCCTTGGGTCACACTGTAGCTGGGAGGTCTGGAAAAGGAGAACCCAAAAGCATAGGAGATGGAGGCGGGGCCACAAGTGGGATGAGAGTAAAACCAAAAGGGATGTTCTGGAAGCCAAGTGCAGAAAAATGTATTAAGGAGGAAGGAGTGACAGACTGGGTCAAATGCTACTGAGAAGTCAAATAGAATGATAACTGAGATGTGACCTTGACTTAAGCAGTTTGAAGGCCAAGGGTGACCTTGAGGACCATTTGATTTCAGACAATCTTTGATTGAACCAGAGTAGCTTAACACTGATCTACTTTACATGTTGGGATTTCACCTAGTATTTATTTAAATAAAGATTTTGTGGCTAAAATAATTTGAAAGCTGGAGATCTAAACCCAGTCTTTGGCAAACAAGGAGACTCAGCAGAATGATTCACTGGTCTTCCTAAAATGACAAAGCAAGTGAATATCAGAGCAAACAAAAACAACAACAACAACAACGACAATAACACCCCCTAACTCCGGACTTTTGCAGCCTGATTCAAGGTTCTATCCACTGCATACAGCATTAAATATATATTCTTGGTGTATTACCAAGTGATAATCCATCACGTACTCAGAGGCATATTACTATGTCATTAAATAATACTAAGTGTTTTCTTTTTTTAATCCTAAGAGAACATTTCAGAGCCATAAAATCAAGGTAATATCACTCATCAATACATTTAAACACAGTTGATAAATAATTTAATTATATTCATGCTTGATTTTTATTAATATACACTAGAATAATGTGTTCTTTAATGTAATTTTTCATTTCAAAATAGATTTATGCATATATGGACAGATGCCTTAATTATGTACATGTATATTGACTTGTACATACCATGGTTCATTCTAAAAATTATTTTATCCATTTATCTATATATCACACTGAAGCTGATGTTAGTATTGCTGTATATGTAGAATATTTTTGATTTGTGGTTATAATTATTCTGACAGTAAGATAAAAAAGATAAGTATAAAGCTAGAAAATAAAAGAGAAAATCTTTTTAGAAGGTGAAAATAAATATTGAACATAAAATATGAGTGAAATTTTAAATATCTCTTAATATAAGAATATGTTTTATTGCAAATATTAACACATCAATTTTCAATATATTTGCATGTTAATTGAATTAAGAAACAATTTGACATGGGCCTTTTAATGCATAAATATATTCTATATTTTTATCAGGTAAACGAGAAGAAAAGGTATGCCAGAAAGTGATTATTAAATCAGTCATAAGGAGACAGGACTGTATAAGTCAAAGCTCTGTAAGTGGAAAAACATTATTTGTGACATAAAAGGGCATGTGTCTTTCTAAAAGTATATGTATGACAGCACTAATAAGTTTGTAAACCAAGAAAATCCTAACGTTTATATTATTTAACTTTGAGATGATTCCTAAGTTCTAATATTAAGTATTTTGTTTGTGAGGAAGTATGAATTATTCTTAGCATAAAAAATCAAAGTTCTGGATAATAACTACAATCCAGAGAGATGAAAATTAAATCTAAATATATTTGAGTACATATTTTCTTAACTATGCAATTTTGTTCAGCAAAAAATATTCCTAGTTCTAACTTTACCTCCTTTAATATTTCCTATCCAATTCCACAGTCTACTTGAACCATGATATAATATATAATAGACTTATTAGATTATGATTAATATATTGCAGATACCTGTCTAGTTATGTGAGCACATTTCATACTTTGAGTTATGTCAGCATTGTTCTTTTGGGCATCTCTGTGGAACTAAGTTACTAAGTTTCAGCCTAATATATTTTGCGATCTTTTAACATACAGAAGCTTGAGAGTTAGAGTGATCAGAAAGCCTTGGTTTCATCTGGCTTCTTAGTAGAATCAAGTAATTAGATTTTTAAATTTTAAGACTTGTTTTTCATCGTCTCTCCTTACAGATAAATGTTGCATCTTGTGATGGAAAATGCCCATCAGCCACCATATACAACATCAATATTGAGAGCCATCTAAGGTTCTGCAAGTGTTGCCGTGAAAATGGAGTGCGGAACTTCACTGTGCCTCTGTATTGTTCAGGAAATGGTACTGAGGTCATATACACTCTCCAGGAGCCTATAGACTGCACGTGCCAGTGGAATTAAACTTTTGGATTCCAAGAACTCTATGCAACATCATAAATCAAATGGAGCTAACTTTTAGCACTATTATCAGGACACTGGGCAGATGTATACTGTTTACAGATAATGTGTTTTTCAGATTATTGGGATGCAGCAATTAACATGTGGTACAAAATATACACAATTTCCATGGGAAAAATAGATTTATTTATTTTCTCTATTTTAAGGACACAAATTATTTTAAGCTGTTCAACTGAAGTGCTATTATGCATATA
This sequence comes from Mormoops blainvillei, assembly GCA_004026545.1. Classification (NCBI taxonomy): domain Eukaryota; kingdom Metazoa; phylum Chordata; class Mammalia; order Chiroptera; family Mormoopidae; genus Mormoops; species Mormoops blainvillei. The sequence continues at coordinate 15,739 of PVJD01016186.1, read as the reverse complement.
ATTGTAACATGCAACTAAAATGGGATATATTCATTAATTAGGTTGTTTTGCTGAATTCTTACAGTTTCACTCAATAGTTACTTTTTGATTTGCTAAGTCTGCCATAGCTGTCCAAATTAAGATACTCTTTTATATCTACTGTGTAGCCTGGTAAATGTAATCAGTTAAATCGGTATCTGGATAGTCATGAAGAGTGGTATGCTTAGAAACAGATCATAGAACTATAGGATTTTAGGTTTTTTTAAAGCTTGAATGGATATTACGGACATTATTGCAAATTCCCCTCAATTTGCTGGTGTAGCAGATAACCAGGGAAGCTGGTGACTTGTACAAACTAATTCAGTGTAACAATATATTCAAGTTATGTTAACATTTGGGTTAAGTCTAGATTTTTTATATTCCGGTCCTTTGTTCTTTTCTTTTGAATGGTATAGGAAGGTGCCTATCACACAATCTTTCATTCTTAACAGTTAGCTTTGCATAGAATTAAGAATTTTAAATTCAATGCCTTTACAAAAAAGGCAAAACAATGCCACACATACATATGCATATACATGTCATAATATAGTTATCCCAATGATAAGGAAAGGGGAAATGTAGCATTAGTTCATAGAGGAGGGATACCTTGGGCTTTTATTTTTTATACCATTAAAACTATTATTAAGTATGTTGATATTACTTAACATTTAGTTAGCTGAACGCTGTCTCATGCACATCTGATTATTGAGATGTATTTGCATACCATTGCAGTCGCATGCTATTTTGCTTTCATGCTGCTTTGCCAATGAAGAATAAGATAAAGTTATTTGAATGTATTGATAATTCTCTAATGTAATGCTGCACTTTTTACATGCAGTGGATTATTGACACTTGCAGGAATATATCCTGAGATCTTTGCAAATCTCCAAATTCTTTTATACTTAGAGTACATAATTATTTGAGTTTCCTTGTGTCTTAAAAGGAGAGACTGTCCTACTTGATGTTATTGATGTGGGGACCAAATGAATGAAACATCAATAAGAGAACAATGAAGTTGCCTTGAAAAGCAGATGTGGAGGCCTGATGCTCCAGGTTCAGATAGGAGCTAGGTGATATCTTTGGTTTCAAAATCATGCTTCCCAGAAAAATTGCAGCTTATTAGAAGTTTTGGATCTCCAGGGTTACTTAGAAATGGATGAAAGAATGAAATGAACATCTGCAAAGTCCCAGTGTCTAGTGTATATAAAAATTGATTTTATTTTATTTGTGTTTCATATAAGTGTTTCACCTAGATGTTAACATTTCAATATTTCTTGACTCCTATTAATATATAGACTGAATCAATTGTTTTATATGAAAATAAATTAACATTTTGCTTAAGAAAAACTGTTATGTACCTCAAATAAGGCACATGATATTGTACATTGTCTACCATGCATTTCTTTATTTTCATGCTCTGTAAAATATTTATTAAATTTAAAATATTAAGTCATCTTTAAAACTATTTGTGGGAAAAAGGGAACGTTCTCCTAGAATTTCATAAACATTTTTAGCAAAAATGTACTGAGGACTTGCTATGTCCAGGCACATTCTAAGCTCTGACGACACAGGCAAAACAAAAAGACACAGTGCTCATGCTCATGTGACTTACAGTTGAGTAAGAAAGTGGTATTAGATAAACAGCTATGAGAAAGTCCAGAAAGAGACCAAAACCCTTTGGAATGCAGGTATACGATAAAGGTGGCCCTCAGATCAGCCCTCAAAACCCCATATATGGATAGTGTCAGAACAATTGGATAGTAACTCGGACAGAGAGAAATTTGGATTCATACATCCAATGACATCAGATAAATTTCAAATCTGCGGTCTGTCCAAAAAGTATCCAGCTATATACTGTGAAAAATAGAGACATTTATTGAAGAAGATACAAGATACAAGAAATATTGTACTTAGGACAATGACACCTCGGTCTCCTTCAAAGTAGACACCTTAGGACCTCACACAGTTTTTCCAGTTGACATGAGATGGCCTGTCATATTTTCCTGAATCTCATGGTTGGTCTGAAATCTTCCCTTTCAAATGTGATTTTAGTTTTGGGAAAAGCCAGAAGTTGCAGGGTGCCAAATCTGGGATACAGGGATCTGAGTGACCTGAATGATTTGATGTTTCACCAAAACCTCTTTATGAGACATGATTCATGAGTAGGCACATTGTTATGATGAAGCTGCTTATCACCGGTTGCCCATAGCTGTGCCTTCTGAATCATCAAAATAGTTCCTGTGGAGGAATGTTCAAGCTTATTATAAAACTGGATGCAGATTCATTGCTCCACTAGCTCAGTCATTGTGAATGGGAAGGCCACACAGTACACATGCTTACTCAGTGGCATCAACTGACCCCAATGACTACAGTACAGTGAAGTCATCATTATTCACACATGCACATTCCAGTCCACTCTCCTTGGCTGACAGGTTACATCACTGTTGTGCAAACCGTTATTGTTATATTAACAATGGTTGGACTTTTTCTAGACAGACCTGTTATAAGAGGTTTAAATGTTAAAAAGAAAAAGAAAAAAATATGGTAGGAGATGTAAAAAAAAGAAATTGGAGTAATTCATTATAATGTTAGAGAGAGCCATTCTAATTATGACTCAATATCCAGAGGCTCAAAAGAAAGGATTGATAAACTTAATAAGAAAACTGAAAACAGATAAATTCTGCCAAGACCAAAAATGTCATAGAATCAAAGGACACATGTAAAATGAAAGCTCAATCCTTGCAGTGTACTACTCATAAAGGCTAATCTTCCTATAGAGAGAACTCCTAAAAAATATTTACAACCTAATAGAAACAAGACCAACAATTCGTACTAATAGTTTAAAAGAAGAAAGAAAGAAAGAAAACTAGCGGACCCTTTAACAAAAAAGATAATAATTTTTAAAAAGGGATTTCACATTCAATCTACACTGGCATGAAAATTCTTACCTATCAGGCTGGTAATAGTACAGATGTGTAATTAATAGTTTTATATTTTTAAGGTACTGGGAAAACAAGCACTTTCACAGATCATTGGTGATGACACAAAAAGGTCGAAATTCTGGGAATTTTTCAATGTTTATTAAAATTTAGAGGTGCTTTTTGGTTTCACCAAATTATCTAGGATAAATATCCTAGGGAACCAACTGTACGAACAAAAAATAGCACTTGTACAAGGTCGTTCATTGCAGTATTGTTTGTGATACAAAAGATCGAAACAAGACAAATAAATTATATGAATCTATGTAATGTAATACTATGCGACTATAAAAAAAGAATGGAAATAGAATTTCTATATTGCAGTGGAATTATCTCTACAATATATTTTTAATGAAACAGTCAATGTATAGACCAGCATAAATAGAATGCAAGATTTTTAAAGAAATGGACCAAAATAAGAAAATAGGAACATATTTACTTATGTTTACATAGGAAGAATAAACAGTAAAGTAGTAAAATGGCACAAATAAATGGTGGGGGTGGATTAAGATTGATGGGGACTGGGATAGGAAAAAGATTTCTCAGTGTACAACTTAATGTATTTTTATTTTATTTTATTTTTAAAAATATTTTATTTATTTTAGTTTTAGTCAGCGGGGAAGGTTGGGAGAAAGAGAGGGAGAGAAACATCAATGTGTGGTTGCCTCTCACATGCCCCCTACTGGGGACCTGGCCCACAACCCAGGCATGTGCCTTGACTGGGGAATTGAACCGGTGACCCTTTGGTTCTCAGGCTGTTGCTCAATCCACTGAGCTACACCAGCTGGGTTAATATATCCTTTGATATTTGGACTATGTATCACATATGACACATATTTAAATTAGTATATACTAATATAAGTAAATAAACAATTCTAAGTACTGACAACTGTTATAAAGGAAAAGTAGAAGTTGCTATGACCAAGTGATAAAGAAAAACCCAACCTGGGTTGGGTAGAAGATAAAGCGAGACTGCTGAAGTAAGTGATGTGCAGGTTGAGGCCTTAAGGGGGAGTGTAAGCTAATCAAGCATTTGCAAGCAAAATGAACAGCACGTACTAAGGTCTTGTGACGGAAAGGCCAGGAGAGGTCAGGGAATGTTTTTTGTACATTTTGAAAAATGAGGAGTGTAGGGCAGGATGCTACTGATGAGGTAGGCTGGGAGCCAAAAAATAAACAAAGAAATTGGTTAGGTGCTATTGTTCTAGAAAAGGTGAAAAACGGTAGTGAAAAAACCAGAGGAAGTCATAATTTAAAAGGTATATTTGGATGTAAAGTCAAGAGGACTTACTAATCACTATGGTAGGGAAAAGCATGCTGAGAATGCCTCTAGTATTGAAGAGCAGCTGGGCGGATGGAGGAGTATTCTGGGGGCGGTGAGGAAGATTCAGAACCCCGTGCCGGGTACGCAGACACGGCCAGTTAGGCAACTGGATGAAGTTATTAATAAGTACATGGCTGTTCCTAGTGGTCTGGTTCCAAGATGAGAAATCGCTTTTGGAAATTAGGATTTGTCAACATACAGATAGTATAAAGCTAGGAGAACGAAGGAAATTAGCTAAGGCGAGGGTATAGGGAAGGAAAAACAAGATCCCAGGTCAAGTCCTGGAGGCCTCTCACATTTAGGGCTCATACAGTAATTAGTCAGGGCAGGAGTCTGAGAAGGATAGCCCCAGAGTTGTGATTAAAGCCTGGAGCCTTCATGTGGGGCATAGAAGATTACGCAAAGGGTAACCTTAGTATAATACATGCTTAAACAAACATATGAGAAACAGCAAATGACAGTACAAGACAATCAATATTTACAAAATGATTTCTTAACTTTCAAAAGAGTGACAGGATATACATATATTAAATCTTATGTTAAAAGCAGCACATGCATACTTATATTTTTTTTCTACTTGTGTCCATTTCTTTGATCTAGCTGCAGCTGCTCTAAATTATATTAGATAAAACAAAATTAATTACTTGATTAATGGACACAGAGATTCTATAGTTCTTTATGTGATCAATGCTTAGGAGAACCAGCTCTGGAACTAGACTGTCTAGGCTCCAGTCCCGGCGATGTTACTTGTTACTCTGCGGGAGGAGCAGCAGCATGAGTGGCACGCCAAAGGATGCCTTTCAAAGAATGTGAGAATTTGAGATAAGCAAACATTGAGAATGGCAAGGGAATGAAATGAGCATTACTTTCTACTTCCCTTGCTGTCAGCTTCGTTCTCTCCCCCGTATTCCAGGTTGTTCCATGTGCCACACGGGCCACTGTTATTTGCATAGGGCACAGCAGTTCTGAAAAAACCACCTTCATTATGTCTGTCAACAAAGAGGAGAAAACATCTGTCTCTGAGCTCCGGTTAGAAAATCCGGTGCAATGATTGGCTGGGCTTACTTATCACCTGATCAATCAGGTTGACTGTGGGCATGTATTAGTTTTCTATTGCTATGAAACTAATTACCATAAACTTCGTGGCTTGAAACAAACCACTTATGATCTGACAGCTTCTGTAAGTCAGGACTCTGAACAGGGGTTAGGCGGGCTGTCTGCTCAGGATCTCACTAGGCTGAAATTATTTTCTTTTGGTTGGGACTGTGATGTTATTTGAGGCTTGGGGTCCTCTTCTTCCAGGCTCGTTCAGGTTGTTAGCAAAATTAAATTCCTTGTAATTGTAGAACTGAGTTCCCTGCTTTCTTGCTGGCTCTAGGATGGGGCACACCCTGAGCCCCCAGAGGCCAGACTCAAGTTCTATCAATCTGAGCCTCTCACACCAGGGTAGCTTACTTCTTCAAAGCCATCAGAGAATCCCTTCCTTGTTCAGCTACAGTGAAGTTTTATATGATGTAACATAATCACGAAGAGACTATCTCATCATTTTCACCGGTCTACCAACCATCAAGGGAAGGGGATTACACAGGGTGTGAGTATCAGGTGGTGGGAGTTTTAGGTGTTATCCTGGAATTCTGTCTACAGAAGGGCTAAAGGGTTATGCTTGACCAGTAGGGATCACTGACCATCCCTTCAAGCTCGTAGAGCTCCATTATCTTCTGCTCGCCTGTAAAGAGAGACAAAATAGTATCACTAATTTATCCATTTAAAACATTTAAAGAAGGATGTTTTTAGGTTGGCTTTTATTTTTTTCTCTGATTTTTCAGGGTAAGGAGTATGGATCTTCTCTGCATATAAAGCCCTTGCGGTCAGTCAGGGTTCAGCTCTGTCTCTCCATCCCTGTCCCTCATCTAAGGCACTTCATCAAAGTTTTTCAGTAAAAATTACTGAACTGAATTCATTAAATATGTTAAAAGTGCTGCTAATCTCATTTAGAAATAAGTCCCACCATCCTGGCACACTTGTTAACAATAGCAGGAAAGCTGTAAACGTAACGGGCCAGGCCTCTGAGTTGCTTCACCACCACTCCCCACCCTGCAGATGAAGGTCCGTTTTGTCTAGTCCCAATTCTCAGTGTGACATTTGCATCTTATTCTACATCAATGAATATAATAAATCCAAATTTTAATCTTAGATTGTGAAGTGCAGCCAATAACACTTTATTAAACATACCATTTTCACTCAGAGTACATTAATTTGGATTGATTTAGATGATTAAATCTTTCTTAAAAGAGCTATTGCAATGACTGCTTTTCATATTGTGTAGATGAATATGTTAACAAGATCATACCACAAATATTTAGGAAATTTTACCTTGTAGAAAAGGTCAATCTTAGTTACAGAACAAAAAAGCAGTCTTTTTGGCATCACATTTAAGAAACCAAATAGAGATGAAAAAATGCTGCTAATCCATCTTTTCTTTTCTTTCTCTTATAACTTATGCCAGCAAAGTAGAGCTTTGGAATCCTATAGCAACAGTGGCTTTCCATTAAATGGTGTTAGAAATATGACTTACTTTGAATACATATCAGCTTATGAAAATGTTACTGTTGTGAGAACATTTTTGAGTAAAGTATCTTCTTTGAAAGAGGACATTTAAAAAGACCCATAAGAACAAAAAGCATGAGATAAGGAACACAAAAAAAATAGTACCATTAATTTGTCCAGATAGAAGATTTAAGGAAGAATACTTTTATGTTGGTGTTTAATTTTGAAGTACTGCTTCACTTTAACCTTAAAACAGTACGCTTTGCCGCACTCTGGAATGTGATAGATCTTGCTACTCCAAAGGGTAAAGCATTAGGAAAGAAAGATTCCCATGTACATTGCAAAGGACTCTGAAAAAAGACTCTTGGAGTTCAAAGCACAACTAGAAGGGTTTTTACAGTAATTCTGAAAATCGTGCATGAGTTTTTCCGGAGTGACATGACTCACGTTAAAATTTATATTTGCATTTCCCAAAAACATTTAAAAATCTTTACAATGTGATAAGTCCCAAGTGTCACTTAGAAAAGGGAAAGGACAAAGATTTTTATAACATTCCTTGAACAAGCATTTATTTTAAAAATATTTGAGCCCTGACTGGGGTGCTCAGTTGGTTGAAGAATTGTTCTGTACACAAAAAAGTTGCAAGTTCGATTCCCAGTCAGGGCACATATCTAGGTTGCCAGCTTGATCCCTGGTCGGGACATGTATGGGAGGCAAACAATTGATGTTTCTCTCTCACATGGACGTCTCTCTCTCTCTCTCCCTTCCTCTCTAAAATCAATGAAGATATCCTTGGGTAAGGATTAAAAAAACAATTTTGAGAGCCTACTGTGTAAGGTATCAAAACTGGAACCCTGGGTAACATAAAGGTCAATAGGATAGAAGTCTTGCTTTCAGGGAGATGACAGTCTTGTAGAGATACTAACGTGTTTACAGATAATTCTATTAAAAGTAGAATTCAATGAGAAGCCCATTAGAGGCATTAAATGCCACAGAAGCATGGGGGAGGAGGATTTGACTCTTGTTAGGGGTAGCAAGGAAAAATTTCATGAAAAGGCGAAATGGGAGAAAGCTCTTAAGGGGAAAAACAGAGTAAACTGAAAATGCATGACAGACGTGAACTGAAAACGTGTTGGGAGACTTCAAAAGTAAAGAGTTAGGGAGGCTGAAGAAGCATTGAAGACACTGTGATTAGGAAATTAACATTATCAGATCAGATCTTTAGGGAAGATTAATCTGGAGACCACTGAAAATGGATTAAAGCAGGGAGAAACCAGAGCTAGGGAGACCTATTTTATATAAATCTAATAAGAAGGGATGAAAGGATGTCAAATATCTAGACATTATACTGTGATTTATAATAAATATATACTTGGTCTTCTTTCTTTTTATGGACACATAAATGCTCCTAAAACCCTTGGAATTTCCTAAGGGATGAGAGCAATAAAGATGTCTTTTGTTCGTTAATGAGGTGACTTTTTGACCACACCTAAGGCTGGGGCCGGTTGTCAGGAGAGCCCACGCTGTGATTGGAGGGCTGGAACATTCAGTCCCACCCTGACCTCAGAGGAAGGGAGAGGAACTGGAGGTTCAATTAATCTCCAGTGGTCAATGATTGAATCAATTATATCAACATAATAAAGACTCCATAAAGAATCAAATGGGCAGGGTTTGGAGACCTTCTGGGTTGGTTAGCAAATGAAGATGCTGAGACAATGGCCCACGTAGAGATGGCATGGGGGGCTCTATGCAATTTTCCTCCATTCCTCGCCTTATTCATCTCTTGTTCCTGAGTTATAATCTTTTATATTAAACCAGTAATCTAGTGAGTAAATGAGTTTCCTGAATTCTGTGAGTCACTCCAGTAAATTAATCAACTCAAGGATGGGGTTGTGGAAGCACCCAATTGGCAGCTATTGGCTCAGAAGAATGGGTAGCAATGTGAACTTGTGATTAGCATCTAAAGAGGAGAGAGGGGGGCTCCTACAGGGCTGAACTCTTAACCTGTGGAATCTGACGCTCCCCCTGGGGAGATAATATCATAATTGAGTTGAATTGTAGGACCCCCAGCTGGTGTCTGAGCATTGCTTAACATTGTGCTTGGCACGCAGTAAGCACTCAATGTTTTGATTGAATAAATGACTGGAAATCGAAGGTGAGGAAGGGGTGGGTCTTTACGTATAAATTTGTCACATTTCTACAAGGATGTGGTTATGCAAATGTGTCTGCTCAACCTCTGGTGGAGACATCGCTTTTCTTTCATGACAGGTATGTAAATAAGATCCACCGCCCCCCCCACCATCAACATATTTCCTAGCAGGAAATTCATGTTATAAGATATTAATGATCCCCGTTATTGTCTAAATGGTTGTCTGAAAAGTAAATTATTTTCCTTGAGAATTAATGCTCTGAATTAGTACTCAATCCACCCTTTTCATTTCTTGAAAGAAATGATTTATAATTTTCTTGAATTTTTCACTTAATTTCTCTATACATAAGTTCCTTTGACAAATAAAAGGGTAAGGTGAGAACAAGGCCACACTCTTCAGGAATCTGAAAATTCCTGATATCTTCAGGAATCTGGATATTTCTTCAGGAATAGGAGGAAACCCTATTGATTAACCTGCTATTATGTTTATTGATCTAGTACAGAAGGTGGTAGTGTTATGATGGCTGCTTATTTAAAATGCCATTGTTGCAAAACAAATGTATGACAAAAAAGTCATATATATATATATATATATATATATATATATATATATATTACGGAAAAATGAAACGACCAGACACTGAGGGGTTAGGAGAACGATCTTTACTTACGTGCACGGGCCCAGAGGAGACAAACTCCAAATTCTGAGCCCAGAACAATAGCCCCGCATTCCCTTTATGCTGGGCTAAGTGGGGTAAGGGTCTTGGGAGCCGTGGTATAGATTTGGCGTGAAAAGGGTTTACAGAAGTAAAAGAGAAGTATTTGCATCATAAGTCAGGGCAATTGGCGTGAAAAGGGCTTACAGAGGTGGGAGAGAAGCATTTACATTATAAGTCAGGGCAATTAGCATTTCATCTCTGGTATCAGGCTTGATTCCCTCTACATATATATGGCTATATATATAAAATTCAATTCATTTGATAGGCTATTTATTTATTGTGACCAATTTCCTGATTTTTCTTTTTTCCCCTAGTTTTATTGAGTTATAATTGACATTTAACACTGTAGAAGTTAAAGGTATACATGATGACTTGATATATGTATACATTGCAAAGTGATTAGCACAAAAATCTTAGTTAAAATCCTTGATGGATTTTTAATTTAATCATATTTCCCAAAGTCTAAAAGTTAATTCATTGGCAATAAAGTCATTTTGTGATATATTGCTTTGACACTTGTTACTTTTAAAGACAAATATAGCCCCAGCCGGTGTGGTTCAGTTGGTGGGAGTGTTGTCCTGTAAACTGAAGGGTCACAGTTTCAAGTCTCTCTCCTCCCTTTCCCTCTTTCTAAAAATCAATAAAAATTTTAAAAATATATAAAGACAAAAGATATGTAGAAGTCCCTATGCTAAAACAACATAAACATAGTTCACATCTATATCTGTGCTCGAATTAAGATGCTTGAACTGTGCCATCACTGAGTTCCTAATCTGGCTGAGGACATAAATAAAACGTAAAATTTTGTTCTACAATAGAAACAAAGTTTTTTAGAAAAACAGTAGTGCAAATGTTTATGGCCAGTTACTTCATTGAGTGTATAAGTTAGCGTGTCAAAGAGGAGAGGAGAAAGGTGATGTTGGAAAGTGAATTTGGCCAGAGATACATTGTAAGCAAACAAGAGTCAGAACAGGCTTTTACGTAAGTGCCACAGTCATGATCACGTGTTTCAGAAAGGTCACACTAGCTAACAATGTGTGGGAGAGGATGGGATATCACACAAAAAGACATAGTCCAAGTCTGAGTTTACTGGCAGTAACTGCGATGAACCAATACCAGTTGTCACTCTATTAAGTATTTATATTCTACTAAGCACTCTACAACTCTACTCTTGACCACAATCAACTTTTCAGAGAGATGCTCAGCTAGTAAATGGAATAATAGGATCTGAAATGAGGTTCCGACTTTTTAACATGGCACATACTTGAGAGAGAGAGAAAGAGAGAGGAGTGAGAGAGAGAATGAATTAAGGTTTTCCGTTAAGATCATGGCTATGGGAATAGAGAGGAAGTAATAACCTAGGAGATGTTTTAGAAGTAGAATTAAAGGGGTTTTGGGTAGTGAGGGAAAGAGTCTGAGGATGCAGAATTAGTGGGTTTTTTTGCTTGTTTGCTTGGTTTGTTGACTCTCTGATCAAAGGGTTGGGAGAAGGAAGATCCTGAATTTAGTTTTGGAAAGACGATTTCGAGTTGCCTATGGGGGCCGTCCAGGAGATGGCTGGTGCAGAGCTGCAAATACGGCTCTGAAGACCGGAAAGAAATGAGATCCCAGACGAAGTGATCGGGAGTCTTGAATAAGAACGACTGCAATCACAAAAGTGAAAATAACCCAGACTCCAGGAAAGTAGCATGGGTCAAGTCAATTTTTTAAACTGGAAATGTCAGAAGATGATGTGGACTAAGAAAATGGGTGGAAGAACCAGGTGGGGGGATGTCAGAAAAGCCGAGATCTCAGGGAGCAGAAAGGGTTTAATCAAAACTGTCAAATGCTGCAGAAAACTGACCAACCTGATAACTTTTTAACAAGGAAAGAACGTGAAGGGATTAAAAAAAAAAAAGTGGCTTCACAGATAGCGTATAGGTAAATTTAAAACTGCCCAACATGGGCTATTTACAGCCACATGGTCAACCTCCGCTTCTTTTTCAGGAGAAGCCAATGTTTCCCACTGGCGTTCTCCTTCACCGCCCCGCCCTTTCCTCCGGTCTTCCACGTGGAGTCTAACTCTCCTCCACAGATCAATGTTTTGGGATTGGCCTCCCACTCCTTTCCCTTCCCACTGCTTACTGTTGCCATGGAGACCTTCGCTTAATTAACCCAACCAAGGGAGAGGGCACCGCGGGCGGGAAGAAAACCCGGCGGGAAGACCCTAGCAGAGCGAGGGCGCCCAGAAAGCAGCGGAGAAGAGGAAGCGCGCAAACTGGCGGAGAGGAGGCTGCGACCGCCGGCTCCTGCGCGTCCTCCGCCGCCGCGCCCCGCTCCTCCTTTCCGTCTCCTCGACCCATCACCGCGCGCGGCACGCAGCGCGCGAAACCTGCGAAGAGCAGGGCTCACGGCCGGGGGTCAGGGTCACGGTGGTGTCCAGGAGGACTGCAGGGGAGCGCGGCACCCGCAGGCTTCTCCGCCGTTCCACCCCCGCTCCCCGCGCTTTGATTCCAGGTGTATGCTCTTTCCTCCTAATCCACTAACCTAACCATTTTTACCCGGCTCCGCCCCAGTTCTTTCCCTTACACTGTTCCTTTCTCCGGCGGTTACCAGTTGGCTCCTTGGGAGTCTTTCTAAAACAGCGCCCCTCCGGGCAGCTGCTCTTTACCCTTTCTCCGCTCGGGGCGCAAATCCTACGACTCAACTGCTTTGAGCGGGGATTTGGGGACTTGAAGAACAGGCAGCGGGATCCATCTTTCCACTTCGATACACTTATCCTAGTACGCAAGACTTCGACGTTCTATGTTCAGTTTACAGCTGCGGGTGGGGTAGGGGGGATAATGTTACAACCCCAAGAATAGGGCACTTTTACTGAAAAAAATGAGCAGAAAAAGACTTGCAGTTTTGTGGAGTCGGTGGATTGAATGATTAGGTACTTCTTTTTAACTGGGTGGATTTTATCTGAGATAAACACTTGCTTAATAATAACTAAAGAGGATTTCGTAGGAAAAACCTGCTTTAGAGTGGCCTTTAGAGAGCTTTGAAATTGATCCCGGGTACCTGTTTACTATTAAAATTACATTTTTTAGTTTTAGAAATATATATATATAATATATATACACACAGGTTTTTTTTTCCTTTATATCTTAAATTGCATGTAAAAGGTCCCCAGGGCCTCTAGATTCCCAGGAAAAGTTACACAAGCTTTTTCGATGAATACATTTTAAAAATAAATGGAAATATTTTGAATGTTTTCCCCATTGAAGTTGCAATTTCATTAATAGCATATTGAAATACTTTTCTTGACTATAAAATGTGAGCCATTACTTCCAACGAAGTAGCAGTGTGTAGGTGTTCTACATTTCCATCAATTACGGTTAAATAATTTCACACAGTGCAGCGTAATTTCATGTAATTGCCTGATAATTCATTTTATTTCTAACACCTCCTTTATATTTAATTATAGCAGCTTCTAGAAGGAAATTATTTTGGTAGCTGTGGGGAAGTGCTGATGTTTCCAATTTTATGAGGTGGAGAATATCATGTGGCACCTACTTATTAATGCTTTAAGCGCAGTTGGGTGATCAGTCAGCCTTAAATCGAAAAGCCGTGACCTTAAAGTGATACATGCAAACTCACACCACATAAAGATCATCCAATAGTGTAGTACTGAATCTAAAAATATGCATGTTTAATTGAACTAAGTATACTTTATCTTCCAGATGGAGAAATCAGTCATTCTACTACTCTGGATACAATATGTTGCTAAGGTAAGACATTTTTGAATGTGCCTCTTTTGGAAAAATTAGTTAATGGACAGGATGCTATTGCATTAAATCTATCCGTTTTTGAAAATAAGGGATATGTTGAAGAGAAATAACACTAAATATTAGGTTTAGTACATAAGCAAAATTTCATGGCTAGGTGCTGCATAAATTTGTGCATATAGATGGAATCTGTCTTCACTACTTACAAATTGTATTGGGGATAATCGGGGGTGGGAGAGAGAAGAATTTGATGAAAGACATGCTATGGTGACTTGTCTTAAGGTTGTTTTTCATAGCAATTTTGATAAATATATCATTCTTCTGAGAGTTGAAATCTTTTCTTGTTGTTATCTAGGGAACATAAAAGGTCTCTGACCCTGTGGTCTATTTTTGCCTCAGTTGGTAACATTTTCTTTACATATAAATGAACCAAAGCTCTAAAATAACTCAGAGTCAATCATTTTGCACTCAAACTTATTTTCACTGTGAATGTCTTATCAGGAATGTCTGTGCAATAATTTAGTTTTGTAGCCATTGCCGTAAAGGCAAACGGTTGACGTGCCTGAGGGTGTGCTGTGTTTTTCCTGTGACTTTGATTTTCTTCTGCCCCCTGACCCCGGGAACACAGTGTTTTCTAGCTTGAGAAACATGGATTTTAATTTTTCTTTCTCTTATTTTACTTGCCCTTCTTAACTTATTCTCAAAATTATGTTTACAAATAAAGTATCCAATAAATGTTATTTAATTTATGTGTAGAAATCAATACAGCTGAAATATTTTTTTAGTTATCATTTGGCATATTTTAGGTTTCATCTTTGTAAGTTTGCTTATAAAATTGTAACTGAGCATGCATTTTGTTATATTTTTACCATTATTTTTCTTTCCCATTTCAGATCTCAAAAAGTTTTCATTATATACCAATAAGTAAACAAACATCAACAATTTTTGTGGAATGGGAAGAATTTCCTAAGGGAGGAAGTCCTGAATTTTATTTTTTAAAATACCAACTTGTTAGTAATTTTGCTCAAAAAGTAAGACATCATTTTTTGACATTTTTGTCTCTGATGACAAAAAATAAGTACAGTGTAAATTTGCTGTAACTAAAAGTCACATCAGATGTAAGAACTTAATAGTTATTGTGATTTCTTACTTTTATTTTATTAATACATAAAATGTTAGCCTTTTATGAAGTATCTTCAATAAGTAGTTGATCAAAACAATATTTAACTTTTTCATAGGAATGATTATGTATTGTTTTTAGAGTTTGCATACTATGCAGAGAATAGTTATTTAAAATGTCACATATATGTAAAAATAAATATTCCATATTGGGAAAACTTTTTTTAATGAAGGAAATATGCAAAAGTCAAACTTTTAACATATCTGACCCAAAGTTAGTAAACTTTTCTTAAGCAGATGTATTTCATTTACAGGATGTCAAGAGCATTCCCGCAGACCCACTAAAACCTCCAAAAACAGTGATAACAGTAGAAGAAAATGAAGACTATCATATCATTCTACAGTCCATAAAATATGGACAAATTTTAAGTGAAAAGTCATTTCAAACCCGTAAGTAATATGTGTATGTTCACTATATTACCTAGATATAAAAGGGAAAGTACTAGATAATTTAAATTCTACAGTATCAGGTATGTAATGGTAGTTGAAAAATCACATCATGATAGTATTGTTGTGTTTTTAAAATATAATATAAAATTTAGTATTTACAGGAAATCATAAACTAAGGTAAGAATAAAATGTTCAGTTTTGACATTTATTGTGTGATAATATAAATAGGTATAGTGGAAATGTTACCCATAATTCAGACTATTCGAAAAAATATTATGATGTGGATTTGTAATCTAATTCATTCATTCTAAACAGGTACAAGAAACTCCCATATAGTCTTGAAAATATTTTGTGTTTAGATAATATTTTCCCACCATGGCCAATCTTGTAATTCAATATTCTTTGTATTTCATTTAGTTTTATTTGAAAGCATACTAATTATTCTTTCTGACTTTTTAGGTGGAATCTCAACTAAAAATATTAGGATAATAGCAACAAGTACGAGTGTTTCTTTTAACTGGAGTGTGCTATCTTCCAATGACCTTTCAGTGTCAATATCTCTTAATAATTCTTCACAAATTTTGCAAAATAACATCATGGTTTATGAGTGGAATGATTTGAAGCCTGCCACTTTATATGATTTTACTTTAGAATTTAAACAGTTGCATTTGGATTTTGTAAATATA
>PVJD01016185.1:0-22025 GCA_004026545.1 Mormoops blainvillei | reverse complement strand
TGACTGGACTCACACAATGTGATCTATCCATACAGTGGCTATTTAGCACTGATACCTGGTACAAAGTGGATGAACACTAAAAACATAATGTTGAACGACAGAAGGGCCATATATCTTATGATTTCATTTACACGAAATGCCCAGAATAGTCAAATCCACAGGGACAGGCAGTAGATTAGTGGTTGCCTATGGCTGGGGGCATTGGAGGGTGATGGCTAACGGTGCGGGGTTTCTTTTGGAGTGGTGAAAGTGTTCTGAAATAAAATGTGATGATGGATGCACAGCTCTGTGAATACACTAAAAACACTGAACGGTACACTGGGAATGGGTGAACTGTAAGACATGTGGATTATATCCTCAAAAAAAAGCTGTTAAAAAACAAACAAAAAACAGCCCTAATCTTGAGAGTGAATGATTCTTTTGTGAGCAAACAGATAAAAAAAGATTCTTTTTGAAGTAAGTCATAGTAAATTCCAGAAAGAATTACAAGCTTTCCAGCCTGCAAGTCAAACTGTAGGGACTCATGCTGGTGCCCTGTGGAGGGACTCCTTTAACGGGGCTGGCCGAGGGCCCGCCGCCCATGGGCTCGCCACTGTGCCAGATCTGCTAGGGTGGAGCTGGGAATGCTCTGGGGACGACAAAGCTGAGGATCAAAGAGGCACGGCCACAAAGACAAAGCAGCGCTGCCAGCCCACCAAGGTCAACTTGGTAGCTTACTCCAGATTTGGGCCAACTTTAGTATTTCATATTCAAAGAAAAAAAAAATCTGTCATTGGCTTGGAATGTGTAAGAAGTGATGCAAGAAAGTTATCAAGTGTCAACTAAGCACATATGTGTTGTCCATGAGTTTTCATTGGGTAGCTGCTTAGATGACTTTGAGAAAGGAAAGATCACTCCAGATTTTCCCTGGTTAGAAAATCAACATAAACCACAAATCACCGGATAAATCTCAAATCAACTTTCAGCTCCCATGCATGACATATGCCAGGAAACTCCATATTGTCCTATTCCCTGGAAAACCAGCTCCAGTGGTTCGCCTGGGTCTTAGGCTCAAGCCAGCCCAAGAAACAGAGTGACTTGACTGCCCACCCTCGTCACCCTTGGCAGAGCTCTGGATGTCTCATCGGCAGTGCCCCACAGTTTCCTTAACCAAGAACAAATGTGCTCTGAGCTCCTCCTATAAAAAGGAGCTGCAGGACGGGCTGCCGTCGGCTTCCTCTCACCAGTTACTCCACCAGAGCTGGCAAGATTAGTGTAGGCAACTGGCAAAACCAGCTGGCAAAGCCAGGGTCTGGATGGTCACAGAGAGACCTGGGGCACCTGAGGAGCTGGAGCCACTACCCAGTCAGTGTTAAGACACAAAGCCCTGACCTCTATGGTTGCCTGTGGCAGAGGACTGGCTGCCGAGGCTGGGGGTGAGGCACCTCCTGAGGGGATGGAACTGCTCTGCATCTTGATGGTGGTAGTTATACACACAAACACATATGCATACATGTTAAAACTCATTGATTACATCTTCCTGTATGTATAGCAACCTCAATACAGTTGATATTAAAAGATTAAAAAAACACTCTACTTTGAGCTTTGATAAAAAAGGGAGAGACCCATAATAACTAGGCATCTCTTACGCAGTGGGAATTATACATTTTTCTCCTAGTATCCCTGGGATGTGGCTCTGACCAAAAGGGGCAGGTTTGTTCCCTGTTCAATTTTCAAGAAAAACAGTGGGCTCCAAGACACACAGGTATTTGTGGATTCTCACATCCCTATTACAGTACTTCCACGTTCGCAAAGGCCAGTTCTTCAGATGCTTTGATTTAAAAACAGCAACATCACATTTAACTAAGGGAGAAAGCAGGATATTACAGTGCCTAATCTGTCCCAGCCCAGCTGAGAGAAAGACATGGGAGAAGAGGAGTCTGGCACTCTGGTGCCAGTGAAAGAACCGTCAGAAAGGGCGAGTTTAGAGATGGTGGCAATGCAGGTGGGGCGCTGGTGTGGCAAGTGGCTGGTTTACCTCTGGAGGAACAAGTCAGGGAACCCACATACGGCACCTGTGGGGACCCCACTTGTCCATCCAGAACCTTCCACCAAGTACTAATCTCTTATTGCTACAGGCTATTGTTAGAGCTCAAGGGGCAAAAATTCTAAGACTTGCTGGAGAATAGGTGACAGTGGGCAAAACCAGAGCAGAGGCCCAGTGTTAGGCCCTCTGTTCCACTCTGAGCCCCAGGGCGCTGACAGGATGGGCGCCGAAGCTGCAGATGCACAGGCCATCTCTTGGTATGTATTTCTCTACAAAGACACTGACATGTCTATATTACAACAGTAGGGACATACTCTACAGAAGAACTCAAAGTTCACTTGAGTTTTTAAAAATTTTTATTTATTGATTTTGGCAGGGGAGAGAAACATCAATTTGTTTCACTTATTTTTGCATTCATTGGTTGATTCTTGTATGTGCCGTGACCTGGGATCCAACCTGCAACCTTGGTATATCGGGATGACTCTCTAACCAACTGAGGCACCTGGCCAGGGCCACTGAAGTTTTAAGTGAAAACATGAAGCTGCAAAGGTCAGGCTCGTAGTGGGAATTCTTCCCAGGGATTCCTGGGTCTGCATAATATTCTTGGCCTTTAGGAGGTAGATGAGTAAAGTAACTCAAGGAGGAGCAGAAACTGGATTCACCAAGACCCAGATGAAGGGCCTGTTGGCTCGTCCCTCATTCCATCTTTTCTCCTTCCCCAAATCTCATCTTCCTGAGGCTATCTGCAAGCCCTGTCTTTCTTCTGTGCTGAAATGACCTTTCTGGTCCCTGTTCCCAAGGCCGCTTTTTCCGGAGGACTCAGTGGTGGCTCTAAGGAGCTGATGTCTGGATATCTGGGTGTTCCCTCCCCAACAATACTTCCCAAGTACCTCTGTGTGCTCAACCAGAGGGACAGATGAAAGTGGAGGACTGGTTGCTAAGATGTCTCTAATGTCCTCAGGAGCATTTTCCATCTCCCTGCCATGTCCTGGGTTTTCAGAACCTGGGAGGCTTGAAATGGAATTGTCCCGGGTTCTGGAGGGGTTTCTTGGCATTGTCATGATACCCACTCGTCCCTCTACTGCCACCCCAAGTAATAAAGCCAGGAACAACCCTATCTGCTGCAGAGCCTTCTCCTTTGTAGACTGTGTCCTGATGCCCCAGGTCCACAGGGCCTCTTCCTTGTTCAAAGGCAATGCTTCTGGGTCCCAGAAAAGCCACACTTAACTTTTAAAAACCACCCATTCGCACCTGGCTGGTGTAACTTGGTTGGAGCACTGTCTCATAACCAGAAGGTTGTGGGTTCAACTCCCGGTCAGGGCACATACTTAGGTTGTGGGTACGATCCCAGGTCCGGGCATGGGTATGTGCGACCCTGGGGTCTGGATGCGTATGATCCCCAGTCTGGGTGCTTACAGGAGGCAACTGATTGATGATTCTCTCTCACATCAATGTTTCTCTCTCTCCCTTCCTCTCTCTCCAAAAGCAATGGAAAAAAAAACAAAACACTTGGGTGAGTATAGAAAAATTTTCTTTAATAAAAAAAACAAAAAGTCTAAAACCAAAACCAAAAACTACTCTTGTCCTCTTAATAACTCTGGCCTTGGCTGGGTAGCTCAGTTGGTTAGAGCATCATCCCAATACACCAAGGTTGCAGGTTCAATTCCTGGTCAGGGCATATACAAGAATCAACCAATGACTGCATAAATAGGTGAACAACAAATCAATGTTTCTCATCACTTTTTCTTTCTCTCTTTAAAATCAATCAATAAAAAATTTTTTTAAAGTGCTCTGGGCTCTACCTTTGACCTCAGCAGACTTAAGAGTACTGAGGCCAGCCATGACCACACTGCACACTCCATCACCCCTAAAACCTTCCCTTCCTTCTCTTCTTCTGCTTCCATAGGTTCCAAAGCAAACTTCCTCCTTGCAAAGAGCAGGCCAACCTCCAGTTAGGCTCTGGATGCTGGAGTCACCATGACCCAGGGTCAAATCCCAGCTCTGATGTCCACTGAGGCATCTCTGTCCTGCTCCACACTTCAGCTTTCTCATCTGTCTCTGGGAAGACAAATGAGATAACCACTTCCAAAGGAGCACGCAATGCCTCACCCAGTTCCATGTCTCCTCTCTCTCTGGCTCAAGCACCCTGTTCTCCAACATTTTCAGTCTTCTGTTTTGCACAAACTCCCCTCCAATGGGCTGTAAATACATGTGTGCTCCCTTTTGGACAAGCCTCCTGCCACCTTTTTTCCCTTCAACATAACCGCTTACAGTACATTTGCTGCCACCTTCTTGCTTTACTGCTGCCCCACGCCTTCCGCTCCATCACAGCGGTGATGACAAGCCAACAGCTTCCCCTCTCTGAAATCCAGCAGCCCTCCCTCGGGAACTGCCCCCTCTAACTCTCTATAGCTCACACCAAAGTTGACCCTCTTCTCAATCCCCCAACTCCTGTCACCCTATGACAAGGCACCAACGCTCCAGGCTTCTTCTCAAGTGAAACACAAAGAAAGATGAGCACTCTTCTGTGGCACAAGGATTAAAGACCACCAGGCCCTCAGGAATGGGAAATGCTGCAGACGCCACATTTATCGACTTGAAAAATCCAACAATAAACTATAAGCTCTTGCATTTAGGATAGAGGGACGAGAACAGGAAAAACAAGCCAGTGATGGGCACAGGACACGACCTTGCTCATCAGTAAAATGAGTCAAGGGATAAAAGGAGAGAGCGAGGGAAACGGTGAACATTCTTCCTGGCTGATCTGTTCAAAAGAGCAGCTGCCAATGGGGGTGGTAAGCCGTTTCCAGGGAAGCCTGGGCTGCTTCCAAACTTCAGCGTAGAAGGAACGCGATTAATTTATAGGGTGACAAGAAACAAATACCTGGCACTCTAGTACCAAACAGCCTCCTTCTTAAAACCCAACCATCAATCTCTAAGGGGAGCCCGTATATTCATGACATACAATTTAAGACACATCTTGCCCTGACTGGTGTGGCTAAGTGGGTATGACGGTGTCCTGCAAACTGAAAGGTTGCCAGTTCAATTCCCAGTCAGGGCACATGGCTGGGTTGCAGGCCAGGTCCCTGGTTGAGGGCATGTGAGAGGCAACCACTCAATGATTCTCTCACACATCAATGTTTTTCTCCCTCTCTTCAGCTTTCTCTAAAAATAAATATAATCTTAAAAAATATATACATAAATCAAAAACTGTATTTAAAAAAATGACACATCTCTTCAAGCATAAACTGATGATACTGGAGTACTCCATTTGCATGAAATTCTGAAACTGGTTAAGGGAACTGATGGTGAGAGAAATCAGAAAGTATTTAAGAGGAGACACTGAGAAGGGGCATAAGGCAACTTGCTGGGGCGATGTCGATGTTCTATGTCTCCTTCAGTGGTTATCAAACATATGGATCTGCTCACTTAAAATCTGAACACTTGGCTGTATGTTAATTATACCTCAACTTTAAAATAAGATGACAACAGGCGGTTCCAGTGGGGGTCCCAGGTCCAGACCATTTTTTCCTTTGGGCCAATGATTCCATCATCCCCTACATTTCATACTGAGAAGCCACTTAGGTTTTTTTAAAAAAGATTTTATTTATTTATTTTTAGAGAGAGGGGAGGGAGGGAGAAAGAGGGAAACATCAATGTATAAGAGATACATCAATCAGTTGCCTCTTGCACACCCCTCGACTGGGGACCGGGCCCACAACCCAAGCATTTGCCTTGATGGGGAATCAAAACAGCGACCTTCTGGTTCGCAGGCTGGTACTCAATCCACCGAGCACACCAGCCAGGGTCCATTTCGTTTTTTATTTGCCAAAATTGTATTGAAAATCCAAGTCCTGCTCTAGGTACTGTGCTTGCAGCAATAAGCATAGTCAGAAATCTTAGATTACACAGGGGTGGAGGTATATAAGTAGGGGACTGAGGTTTGTGCTTTCCTGCACCAAAATACTCACAGAAACCACTACTTTTGCTCAAGGAATGCCATGGCAAAACAGCACATTGGTGAACATGAAAAGTGCTGTCAACCGGGCTGTGCAGGGAGGGGTTAACACGATTGCACGGAAGGGATGCTCTCCTCCCTGAGCCACAAGGAAAAAGGCAGGGGATCAGTGCCCTTGCATCTTCCCCAAACTGGGCCTAAGGTCTAAGGGGTCCTACCAAGAAAATGAAAAGTGTCTAAATGTTGTAACATTCTTTATCTTTTTTAAAAACGTGTGGTAAAACATACATAAATTTTATCATTTTACCCATTTTTAAGTGTAAAGGTCAGTGGCATTAAATACATTCACACTGTTGTGCATCCACCATCAATGATGGTTGCCAATGACCATCATCTCCAGAAACCTTTCATCTTCCCAACTGGAACTCTGTCTCTGTTAAACACTAACTCCCTTCTCCTCCTGCTACTGCCTCCAGCAACCATCCCACTTTCTGTCTCTACAAATGACACTGGCAACATTTTATGCTTACTGACACACCTCTTCATTCAAAATGTCAACTTGAAAGAAGGCCTTCAATTTCACTTAACCACAGGTTCCCAACAAAGTCTCCCACAGATGTGGCTCCACCCACAGCAGGGTCTCTTCGATTCCCAGGAAGGGAAGATGACAGACTTGAGCATCATTTCAGCACGAAAGAGGCCTCCATGCAGTTCAGGGCATTGTGCATTTTGGAGATGTGCTCTTTAGCTGTCATTGTGTTCAAGATGAGATCTTATTTTGTTTGAAATTTTACCATTTTGCTTTTTTATTTCATGTTCACAGTGAAATGGCCAGATGAGAAGGGCAAGTTCTCAGGCCACCGCTGTGCACATGTACCACTTGCAAACCCCAATGCTCCTTCGGAAGGTATTCGGGCTAGCCTTGGTCATGGCGGTCAAAGGATCCTCTCATTGTTCTAAGAACCTATACCAGGGCAGCTAACGAGTTTCTATAAGAAGGACAGGATTGTGGTGTGCCACTGAGGGCTATTTGCCTTTTGTGGCCCTATTAGGTCAGTGTCAGAACTGGAGAAGGACAACCCAGGTTCAGAGAAATAGACTAGGACAAAGAAGAACAGAGATAAGAACGGGACCCAGGAGGGTCTGAACTGGGGGCCAGAGACATGAAAGCAAGACCATGAAACAGAGAGACATCATGATCCCACTGCCTGAAAGCTCAGAACAGTCATCTTCCTGGAATAGAACATGAGAGCATAGATGAGCCTGCGCTGCCAGCTCGCACGATTACATGGAAAGATGCAGCTAGAGCTCAAAGCAGGAGACAAGTAGGGCATGGGCTGGATGAGCCGTAAGGATGGTCTGGTCAGAAAGCACCTTTGCCTAGTGGCCTTTTAAGCTGGGGTCTTGGTAGGAGGCCTTCTGACAGGGCATACCCAGAATATAATTCCCAGTTTAGATGGAATGAGCTAACCAGTTTGGTGTTAAAACAAAACAAACCAAACAATAACAACAAAATCACCTGTAATGACTACATTTTTTCCAGGTAGGAATCAAACGGTAGTAAAAATACCCTAGAATGGACCCTGCCTGGGGCTCAAAACCAAAAGCAGATTACTTCTTCCACAGAGAACCTCAATAGCTACAAGCAAACCTATCATTGTTTAATTTGAGACTTTTTTTTTTTTAAACAATGAGCTTGGGTTGTTTTTATCATCAGAAAAAAAAGACTTTCAGGTGGTATGTAAAAATTATGAGTACAACTTTTATATTAATTTCATGGGCTGTTTTTAATTAATATCTTTGGAATTTTATAGTGTCTCTTCAAATTGTAAGTTGAATTAATTACTAATTTTGCCCCAAAATAGACTTTCTTAGTGCCAACTTTTAAACCCCATACTATTGGAATAACATGGCATTTTGTGCACTGACGCCAGAAATAAACAGATTCAAAGTTGTAATGAAGCAAAGAGGGGGTGATTGTGGATAAGAATGCTGAACAGGCTTGTAAAAATATTTTAAAGGGTTCCTGTGTAATCATTAAAAAGCAATTTTAGCCCCGGCTGGTGTGGCTCAGTGGAATGCTGGCCTGCCAACCAAAAGGTCGCTGGTTCGATTCCCAGTCATGGCACATGCCTGGGTTGCAGGCCAGGTCCCCCGCTGGGGGCCTGCGAGAGGCAACCAATTAATGTTTCTCTCACACGTTGATGTTACTCTCTCCCTCCCTTCTTCTCTCTCTTAAATAAATAAATAAATAAATAAAATCTTTTAAAAAGTTAAAAAAAAGAATTCACATACAATATAGAGGAAAAACTAAGAATTCCCTACTCATCCCATTCCCTATAAAATTACTGTTTATGGTTTCTGGTGTTTTCTATAAGAAACTCAGTACTTTAAATTAAAGAGGGTTTGTCTGGTAAGGGGTCTGAGGTAGTCTTTTGGGGTGTACAGGTAGTTCATGCCATGATCATCAAGCAGTGTACTTTTCTTTTTTTCTTTTAAAGATTTTATTTATTTTTAGAGAGAGGACAAGGGATGGAGAAGAAGATGGAGAGAAACATCAACATACAAGAGGTACACTGATTGGCTGCCTCATGCACACCCCCAACTAGGGACCTGGCCTGCAACCCAGGCTCATGCCCCAACTGGGAATTGAACTGGAGACTTTTTGGTTCGCAGGCTGGCGCTCAAACCACTGAGCCACACCAGCTGGGGTTACTTTTCTTTATGTATATTTCAATGAAAAGGTTTAAAATGGAAGGCCGGGGTAAAAGGAAAGTACCAGTACTTTGAAAGTAATTGTAAAGAGCAGCAAATATCTAACCAGGGAGACCTTCTGAATAGTTTACGACTAGAATCAGAAGAAGTCATCTTCCAAAAAGAAACGAATTTGAAAAAGGTATCCTGTATCACTCCCATAAACTACTGAAATGATGAAAATATTGTTGCATTAATATATTCCAGATAAGAATTTTTGGTACCTAAAGGACAATTACCCACAGACTATTCTGTAAAATGAAATTGCTTTCTTCTGCTATTTTCAAGATGGGCCCAAATTTCAACACTTTGCTGCCCAAATGGACCTTATTTCCATAATGCAGGTAACAAAAAAGAATACAATTTGACTTTAAAAAATAACTATCTAACAACAAAACTGAAAGAAATTTCTTACTGTGATCTGTTAAAGATGACAAAATACTTTTCTTTGGTCCTCCTGTGGAAGTCTTTCTCAAATATTTGTTGTGTCTCTTTCCACAACGACCTCCTCTTTCCTTCTTCACAACTGTGAAACTGTGTTTAGAATGTTGATTTCTGGCATCAATACAAAAGTGCCGAGGCATTCCATGGGTATGGGGTTTAAAAGCTGGCACTAAAAGTTTATTTTGGGACAAAATGGATAATCATTCTACTTATAATTTGAAGACATATTAAAAAAATCTCTAAGTTTTCACACTCATAGATGGTTCTTGCCATCATTATTTGGAGTTTTTGACCCCTCCCTGCCATGTGGGCCCTGCCTGAGCAGGAAGTAGGTTTCAAGTGAAGAGATGGGGAGTCTGAGATGGTAACAGAATGGGACTAGGGACTGGCTGTCACTTGCTGTTAATCCCCATCCACCTGGCCATCTCAGCTCAGAGTTGTGGCCACCTTAGGGTGACTGTCATGTGCCCACCAGCCTCCACAGCCAGGTTACTCAACAAACACAAGTTCATCTGTTGACATGAACCCCAAACCAATTCCCGTAGAATGCCCTGGCTCCCTGTTCAGACCCCCTTCTTATGACTTCACAAGCACTGAACAAACACCTTAAGCTTCAGAACAGAATATGAACCCTACTATACGCACACTGGTTTTTCAAACACATAGGTCTCTTTAATGATCAATGTTAGATAACTGGGCCTCAAGTAACTCTGAGTTGGCCTGCCAGCCCACTCCTATCAGAGGTCATGCTACAAAGAATGATATTTAGGGAAGGAGCTCTGATCCTGGCGTTATCGTGAATACTTACAAATATTTGCTAAATCAAATTCAGCATTTTAACTTAGCCAAAAAAAGACCCAGGAGTTCCAGCATCATTTTGCAGGTCAGCATTTTACTTGAAAGCACTGCACATGGACACAGGCAGGAACAGCTTCAATGCAGAGTCTATATATCAAGCTTGTTTTCTACAAAGAAACTGAGATGGAAAAACCATGAGGGCTTTGTGGATTTTTTCCAGAAAGAGATGATGAAGGGAGAAAATGGAGATAAGATGTACAGATAGAGGAGTTACCATTTAAGGAAAGACGCTGCCTCACAGCAGTTAGCTTTCTATTCAGATGGAAGAGCTGTCACCAACAAAGTGAGACCTCTGGGCTATTTTGGCAGACAGTTGTCAAAATGTTGCTAACAGGTACACTGAGGCTTGGAAACGGGGCAGAGCACCCAAGACAGCAGCACCCTTCTCAGTTCAGGTGTATCTTTAATCTTTTCAATCTCCTATCATCCAGGAATTTTCTTCCATCCACAGCAGAGCATGCTGTTACTTAGCAACTTCAATAAGTCATATCCCAAATCTGGAATAGGCGTGGTTAAAATAAATAGTGACAAAGTCACTGCAAGTTACAACTGGGAGAGGTCAAAGATAGGAAACACGCAGACCTTTTAAAAATGTGTCTATATTTTTAATTCTGATCTGTTAATACTCCCCCATGCCCTGGCTTTGTTTCTTACAGGTTTTAACTCTTTTCATAGAAAACCAGCATGTGTGCAAGCTCAGTGAGATGCAATTCTAGCAAACTATGGCCCAATGGAGGATTCATGAACACTGCATTCTAAAAGGGTAGATTTGCACATTAATTCTGACGGGTATAAAATTTTGGAATATGGGAGATGGAAGACCTGTGTGCACTGTCATGACTGATTTGTCCATTTGGAAAGATGACCGAGACTGACAGTATTTTACCGTGTATAACGCGCTCCCATCCATAATGCCCACCCACGTTTTTGGCCCAAACTTTCAAGGAAAAAAAAAATCTTTCGTTTTAATTTTTTAATTCAATTATTTACTTATATTTAGAAACAAAACCGATTATCGTATTCCAGGGTATTATTTTGCATACATATATCATTATTGCTTTCTAGAGTTACACTCTTAATGCATAAGCATAAATAAAAGAATTAAAAATATTTACATAGGTATGGAATTAGTACTACCCATGTATAATGCACATGCTTATTTTTCTCCAAAAAATTTGGGCAAAAAGATGCACATTATACAAGGCAGAGTACATGTATATTTCAGCCACCCTTGAGTTTCTTCTAGTCTTTAATCCCATTTTCTCTGAGCTTAAAATGACTCAGGGATTGGCCGGGTGTAGAGGGTGGGGGTGGGGGGAAGAAGAGAGGGAGAGAGAATGAATATGCATGAATGAATGAATTTGTTTTTGTTTTCAGTCCCTTTCAGTGTAATGACGCTCAAGACTCCCCTTCTTCCCTGGTACTATTGGTCATAAAACTTCTATCACTTATCTCTACTTCACAAAGTGCTAAGAAGATTTCAATATTTCTGCAGATGACCTGGAGCAACTGCCCCAGTTCACTCAGTTAAACATTAGCTAGAAGACAGGGGTTTTCCGTCTTTAGTTCTCCGGTAAAATATCTGCAACCGGCAATGATCTCTCCAGTTCTGACACTACGATTAACAACCACTCCAGGTACTACAAGGAACTACTTGTATGCGGCTGTTATCCTTTCCTTCAGGACAAATGAGTAATAAAATCGTATGGCTCAAGGACGCGGCGGAGTGAAAATTGATCAATGGAGCAGCCAATGTCCACGTTTACTGCAGAGTAACTCCTTGCCTCATCTCAGGTCCTGGGCTCTGACCCGCTGGGCAGGCGCAGACATTTGCTGTTTAGTGGTCCGGAGAAGGCCCACAGCGTCCCTCAAAATTTTCCCAGCGGGACAAACCACAGGAGCTACAGATTCCTTCTGTTCCTTACGAAGTGCCCAATTCGGCGGAGGAGGTCAGAGTAGGGTGTGCATGTAAACTATCAGAAAAGTAAGGAACTGATTTGTCTTAACACGAAAAGGTACAGCTGAAGAAGACGCGGAGACGACCAAGACACAGCCCCCAGGCTTTCCGGAGTTCCAAGGAGAGCCAACAAGCCGACAAAACTACAAACCGTGCAACAAGTACCAAAGTCAATCGAGGAGGCGTCAAGTCGTTCAACTGTGAAAAGGCCAGGCACTTCGCCTCGAGTGAGACCCAGCGGGTAACCAGGGGCAGGCTGCACTGTGGTTCCAGATTTCCCCAACAACTCGTCCCCGGGGCCCGGCACCGAGGCGCCCTAGGCGAAAGGGCCGGTTCCACCTAACGCTGGGAACCGCGCCCCTTGGCACCCCTGAGGTTTGGGGCGCTGCCTCTCCTCACCCCTGTCCCGAGTGAGGTCCGTGGTGGCCCCGGAACCCCGCGGCGAGACCTGGGAACCGAGTGGCGTGAGCCGCACCCCGGCCTCCCTCCACCGGCCCGATTGTCCCGCGCCCCACCAGGGCCCCCTGCGCCACCACCCACCCCAACCCGAGCTGCCCCTCCTCCCTATTCACGATCACCCGCCCAGAGTCGGGCCCGCGCCTCCGCCACAAGCCGGAGCCCGGAGGAACTTACCTCTGTCGGGAGCCGGCGGCAGCGTACGGCGCCGCGCGGCTCAGCACATCCTTGGGACGCAGGGAGCCGGAAGTGGGGCCTCAAGGAGCCCGTAACGAGTTATGTAACCAGCAGGGGCCGCAGCCGCTACCCAGGCGGTGGTCCTCGGCACTTCCGTCCCCCGCTGGGCCGGCAGCCCATTGGCCACTGGGCCGCACGTAGGTCACCACCTCCCCGAGGCCGACGCCGCCATCTTAGGAGCGGGCAGGCTTCCGCTGAAACCCGCGGCGGCGAAGCTGGGACGCTGGTGGGGGAGCGTCTGCAGGGAGGGGTGAGGCTCTGAGAGCTGACGGGGGTGCCCAGATGAGGCGGGCTGGGGCCTGAGCGTCCTACGCGCAGACCGGGCGATTGCTCACAGCCCTCCAGTTCTCGGCTAACATTTCCCTTGTTTGGGCTTGTGCTTGTCCGTCCCCAGCCCTTGCAGGCTATTGAACCAGGGAAGCGTGATTCAATGACTCACCCCGGGGGCGGGCCGCACCACGCTGCTCGCGCCGGACTTCAAGCCAACCGGGAGAGATCCGTCTCCGCAGAAAGGCGGTTTAAGGCTGTTACTGTGTAAATGGGCAGGGGGTCAGTTGCCCTCAAATTGCAGGAGGGCCTGTATCACAAGATCCAGGAAGTCGTGTTGAGCAAAATCTGATGTTAACTTTGAAGCAGGAATTTATTCTTTGCCTCCCAATAACTTAAACAATGGTCCTACGTAGTCAAAGAATGGAAAAAGGACCTGCTTACAACCAAGGGCTACAGTGACCAATCCTTAAAGGAATTAATTCACATTCGATAGAATAAACGTTATCACAGATTAAAAGTCTAAGGAAAATAACAGTGTGTTAGATGTTAAAACCGCACTCTTTTGACATTTTGACACGGAAATGGTACCTAAAAAGATTAAAAGTTTTAAAGGTAACTGGTAAAAGGAGATCAAGAGTAGTATAACAAGGCAATAGAAAACAACAAGGAATACATCATCTACTATTGTCTACATATGTGTAGTGGCTGATGGAATTCTGATTTATGTAATCTGTATTTATATTTCCTTTTTTGTAGCTGTTTCTGTAAGTTCCTATCTTTTGTAAAACGCTAAAGAAATCACTTGGACACAATGAAAACTAATACTATTTACAGCTCTGTAGAGTTATAGGTTCAAGTACTACAAACATACTACTGTTAGCAAAAACGCTCTCATAAACCATGTTTAGGTCCACCCAGAACAGTCTGAGCACTCTACACGATTATATTTAGTGTGTCAATAAATTATTTATTATAAACTTGTTGCAAAAAATTAATAGAATTTCCAATTCTTGTTTCTTCATTCTATTCTGGTTGAATGTTTATTTCTTCCTTCCGCTCCAAATCCTTGACTCGAGTCCCAGTTTCCTTCCCTTCACTGTTGGTTCCCTATATATTTTGTTTTATTTCACTTTGCATAGCCTTCACTTTTTCTTCTATTTTGCGACCATACTAAACCATTTCCGTGAGCACCCTGATTACCAGTGTTTTGAACCCTGCATCTGATAGGTTGGCTCTCTCTTTGTTGCTTAGTTCTTTTTTTGGAATTTTGACCTGTTCTTTCATTTGGGCCATATTTCTTAGTCTTGGTGTACCTGTTACGTTGTAAGGGGTGGAGCCTTAGGTGTTCACCAGGGCAGGACAACCCTCTTTGCTGTGTTGTGGCGCTTTATGTGGGGGAGGGTTCAGAGGGGGAACGATGCTGCTTGCTCTGCTCTCAGCCCGCTTTAAGTCACTTCCTCTGCTACCCACAAGCAAATGATCCCTTCTGGTGCTGATACCCAGGTGGGTGGGTTTGTGTATGTTCTGGGACCCTGTGGGTCTCTCCAACAAACAATCCTGTGAGGCTGAGAGTTTCTCCCGCCACCACAACCCCTATAGATTTTTACAGACAGAGGTTTTGAGGCTTTCTTTTCCCATGATGGAATCTTGGGTTGTGTGGTCTGTCTCACCCTCCAGTTCCTCCTGGTTGATCCACAGGCAAATGTGGGACTGCCAGCTGCTGCCTTGCTCGCATCCTCTCCGCCCCAACTGCCCATCTCCATCCCTCCTACCAGTCTGGATGAACGTTTCTTCTTTAACTCCTTGGTTGTCAGACTTCCATACTGTTTGATTTTCTGGCAGTTTTGGTTGTTTTTTGTTTTTAAATTTGTTGTTGTCCTTCTTTTGGTTGTGCGAGGAAGCAAAGTGTATCTACCTACACCTCCACCTTGGCTAGAAGTCACTAGTTTATATTTCTTGGCCTCCCTTGGGGCAAAGGTGAGGCTATGTGCCAGTTTTTACCAATGGACAAGAGTGAAAGTGATGTAGGTATCCTCTGTGTCATGTTCTCAAAAGGAAATTGCTTAAATGTTAACAATTGGTGAAGCTAGGTGAAGGGTACCTAGGTGTTTACTGCATTATTCTTTCATGTAATCGCATTTCAAAATTTTTAAATAAAAAGATAGGGTTAAGAAAAGTAAATTGCTTGCTTTCCTTGTCCTCTCTCATCCCTTTCCCCATGGATGCAGTGGTAAGCCCCTTCAATCAAACAACAGAGGCAAAACCCTACATAGGTCCTTGCTACTCCAATTGTGGTCTGTGGTCCAACAGCATCAGCATCACCTGGGAGTTTGTTAAGAATGCAGAACCTTAGGCCTCACCCAGACTGAATCATAATTTTCATTTAACTAAGACTCCACATTTAATAGGTTTCCTAAGTGATTTATATGCATATTAAAATTTGAGAAGCACTCCCTAGCTGATGGAGGAATGTTCTGTTGTTTCTAAGTTTCAATATATAGGTGAGCTTAAAATGAGTTTAAGATGAACTGTCAAAACCAAGAAGGGCATACATATCCATTCAAACTTTAAAAACACTTTTTAAACACAAATGAGAAAATAATAATAGTTCTTTTCCCAGGACTTACTAAGTGCCACACACTGTGTTAAGCATCTTATACAGAATTGCATTTATCCTCAGGACCATTGTTTCAGTTAGGTACTATATCTTACTGTAGGGATAGTCAAGATAATTGTTCTAAAAAAACATTCCACCTTCTCCCACTCTGTGAGTGGTATTGACTCCGCCCTCAAAATAGTCTTAATCAGTGCTAACCAATTAAGGTCAGCCATTCCCCCTTGGCTTGGTGATTGGCTCAGATAACCCAGCAAGTGGGAGGGGCACCTCTTGGTCACAGGGATTGGTTCAGGAAAGGTCTAATCAGTACTGCTCAGTACTGATTGGTCCCTGCAGTTTTTGCCTTCCTGGTTTCTTTTTCTCTCTTTTTGGTATGTTTTTGGGATATTTCTTTCATTTGATCTGAGAGACCACTGGCTTTGTGGTGAGCATCCTCTCCTTCAATTTATCTACTGAGTTAAATAAAAAACAAAACAAAACATGCTGTTCAGTTCCAGAAAGTTTTGCTACAATCAAATCTCCAGTCCTTCTATTGGAGGTAGCACCGTTATCTGTCTCCTCCGTTTTGTTTCTGAGAGTTCTGCCTGCTCCCTCTCCCTCTTACTGCAAGGTTTCTTCAGGTTTATTATTATTTTTCTCTTGCCTATTCATGGTTCTTCTTACATTCTGGCCATGGGTCAGGCAGAGATATACCTAGAGGCACTACTAATGGGCAAAGCCAGCAGTCTTTACCCCTGTAGTCTAGCCACATTACAAGCTGCCAAGTAGAAACAGTCCTTTATGGGGCACTTGAAGAAAACTCCTCAATTCCTGCCTCCTTAGCTGCAGAACCCTCCACCCTCTTCAGAGATAGGTAGGTACCCAGGTTCCTCTGGGCCACACAGTACAATAAGCTACCATCTACATGAGCAGGTTCTGTCCTTCCAGAGCCCTCGCTTAATTACTCTGCTAATTATAGAAGTAATACATACTGTACCAAATAAGAATTAACTTTCTCTGTAGTCCCAAGAACATCCAAGGCCAAGATCTCTCCATAAATTACAGCATTTCAATTTCACCTCTCCCCGTTAGTTCCCAGGCTCTCATCTGGCCCATACTGCTCTCGGACACCAACTTGGGTGACTGCACTGCCTAAGGATGGGGTTGGGGAGAGATCATGGCAGGGGCTGATGATCAGGTTTCCCCACCAAATACCCAAACATTTGGGTTGTAAATGGTATTGCAACTAAGAACCTGGAACGTAAACCTGCACATGATTCAATTATGTCCTTAGTGAAAATTCTTAGAATGTTTGTTAAAATCTTTTGAGTGAGAAGGCTCCTATTTCACATATCCTTACCAATATGGAGTATTATCATTCCTTACCTCTGCAATCTAGGTGAAGGTCTCACTATCAACGTGTACTTTTTAGTGAGTTTGATCACTTTTTCCTATTTTTATTAATCACTTATATTTCTTCCTTATATGGTTTTTACAGATGTGTCCAACATGATATTTTGATTTAATTTAGATTTAATTCAGGGGAATTTTCTGACATAAGTATTATTTTTGAAGTATGACTGCCCATGGTAAATTTTAAAAGATTTTATTTATTTATTTTTAGAAAGAGGGGAAGGGAGGGAGAAAGAGAGGATGAGAAACATCATTTAGTTGCCTCTCACACACCCCCAACTGGGCATGTGCCCTGACCAGGAATCAAACCAGTGGCCTTTCAGTTTGCAGGTTGGCATTCAATCCACTGAGCCACACCAGCCAGGGTAAAGTTTTAAAAGCAGGACAAAAGGATATATGGAAAAGTAAGTTTTCCTCCCTCTGACTCTGAGTGCCAGAGTTCCCTAGATAACCACTGCTACCAGTGTCTGGTATCTTCTCAGAGATCTTATTTACACTGACAAGCAATATAACATTTTCCTAAATAAAAAGTGAGTGTGAGTGAGATGAGGGCCAAGCCTGGATATCGGATTCTTTTCCTTCTTTCTCCCCTCATTTACAGAGAGCTGAGCACTCTGCTAGGAGCTGTGGTTACAAATGGTGACTGAGATACATTCACTGCCTTTGAGGAGGTGCATGATTACACGATAGTTTGATAAGGATTTCAACAGAGGTACTTACACAGGACAATGGAATATGAGTGGATGCATAATTGCTGAGTGTCTGCTACATGCTATTCATTGTATTGCAGCACTTCCTGAATGTACTCATTTACTTTTCCAATGGCCCTGAAAGGTAGGTATTGCTGTCCCATTTTACAGATGATGAAAGAAATCCACCCCAACCAGGCCTTTATAACATGCAGAATGAAGCTTCTTTCCCCAGCAACGCCATGAGGTTGAAAGCCAAGGAATGACTAAACTGTTCCACCATTTAAAGCCATGATGCCTTCTCTTGGATCATAACTTTCCTGACCCACCCAGTAAGAGAGCTAAATTTCCAAAAGCAGCACTTCCAGGAAGACCCGAAAAACATTTTTTCAGGGTTCCTGAAACAGATCATAAAGAAGCCATTTCACTGGCAAGCTCTGGGGACAGTTAGCTTGTTGACCAGCATCTGCTCTGCCTGAGAGGACTCTGGACCACTTGACAGCACTCCCAGGAGAGGAGAAAGACTCCCTGAGACTGGCTTGCATTGGAGTAGATTATTCTGACTTGTAGTTCTGAAGGTTTTATGAACATCCGCATGGATCAAATCCAGTACAACCAGGAACCAAATATTCTGCTTTCAAAGAAATTCTCTTTTGGTGTAAAATGATGCAAGTGTATAAGGGATCACAAAGGATGATAGTGCTTGCTGCAATTAGAACAAAGACAGAGGTGACAGAGATAGTTACAATCATTATTCTTATTTTGCAGACCATGTGGTCACTTGGCCTGGACTCAGAGAGTCAGGCTAGTATACTGGGGTGGGGGGGCTGGCTCTCCACTTACATTGTCAGTGTACCCTGAGACTGGACTTACCAGTCAGACTCACAAGACTGAGACTTAAACTAAATGATGCCAAATGCTGGTTTACTTGTTTTGTAGTTAAGAATTATTTGCATACTTGTATCCCTGCTCCAGACACTTCTCCTCTATAGTATTCCTGGGGAGCTAGATTGCCAACCACAAAGTTCTTGGTGAGCAGGGTATAAGAGGAAGAAAAACAGAGAGTTTTTTACTCAGGCGACATGCGACACAACAGGCTGTTCTCTAATGTCAGGAATGCTTGTCCCACAAATACAGTGTTCCTTGTGTCTGAACAGTGCTGGAAGGGCTGCCACACTCTTTATGACTCTTCTTTCTCTTGGCCCCATTCAAACCAGGCCCCTCTGTAACCATGTTCCTTTTTAGATCATAAGTCATGCCTTGATTAACTTCCTAGGCTTCCATTAGGATTTCTTATTTTTATAGAAACACAATTTTATTTCCACTTTCCCAGTTAAATTCTCAAAATTCAGCCTCATTCTTCTATGTTCTCTGGAAACACCTCATTACTGGAAGTGACATATGGACTACACTAATGTATCTGATTGCTAAAGCACCAATATACGATAATTTTATTTTAAAACCTTTTCAATCATAAAGCTTAGACTTTTTGAACACTTCTTTTATGCTAAGTGTTGTATAACATATTATCTCATGTAATCATCCCAACAACCACATGAGGTGCTTACAATCATTATCCCTATTCCGCAGATATGGAAAGTGAGGCTTATAGGGGTTAAATCCATCAACCAAAATATTAGGGCTGTTAGGAGGGATTTCAACCCAGGAAATCTAAATCCAGAGCCATGACTTAATTACTCTGCTAATTACAGAAGAAATATATACCCACTGTAGCAAATAAGAAAAATATAGAAAAGTATAAAGAAGAAAAAAATTACCCTTTCCTCATTATCCAAAGATGGTTACTCAACATTAGCATGTCTCCTTATTGCTCTTTTCAGTATATTTTTAATAATTATGGCATTTTGTGTACAATCTTGTATCTCATTTTTAAACTTATAATGGAAGCATTTCCTCATGTTATTAAAAACTCCTTGTAAATATCATCTTCATTGCCTGCAATCTTTCCTCCTACTTAGACATTAGGTCATTTCCAATTTTTCTCTACTGTAAATAATTCTGCAATGACCATCTTCATGTATTTCCATGCATTTCTATTCATCTTTTTCTATTTTCAACACATTTTCTCAGGATAACGTTTTCTCAGGATTTCTCACTTATTGCCAGTTGCTCTTGATGTCTGATTTCTCCTTTGTTCTCACTATAATAGAACTTGTGCTTTTTACCTGGGCATGGGCTACCCAGAATAAATACATACCATGCTTCCAAGCCTCCCTTGAGCTAGGTGTTGTTATGTGACCTCATGACTAAGTTCTAGATAATGGGTTGTGAACTGAAGTGACAGGTGAAACCTCCCAGTCCTGCCCTGAAAAGGAAGGCACATGACCTCCCTTTCCCCTTGCTGCTGGCTGCAATGCAGTTGTGGTGGTGGGCCACACTGGATGAGAGTCATGAAAGAGGACACCCTCACGGCACTGGAGCACAAAGCAGAAGGAACCTGGGTCCCGAACAACTTTCAAGAGCACAGCTATCATACTAGCTTGTGAAAGAAAAATATATTTCTATTTGTTTAAGCCAGTGTTATTTTGAGTCTCCTTGTATAGTTAATGAAATCAGATGCCCAACCAATACAGAGAGGTTTTACAAATTAGATTTATAGGGACAAATGCTACGAATAGTTTTAAACCTTGCAATGCATACAGTGGGGACAAATTATTTTATAAAAGAATATACTCATTACCCACTCACCAGAGAAGTAAAAGCAGTTGTTTCACTAAACCTTCTCCATCACTCAGTATTAGTAATTTTTTAAAAATTGACCAATAAAGTGGGCTTCATTTCAGTAGGTTTCCTCTATGAGAGCATCATACACAGCAGGACACAGCGGGCTTAGATGCACCCCTTGGAACTCTTCTCCCCACTCTGGTTGGCTCAGTGCCTCATTCCTGCAGGTGCTGCCCTTCTGTGTGCTGCAGGGGGGAGAGGCAAGGCCATCACTTCGCCCCTGGCCACGCTGTGGCTATAACTCCTAGGCCAGTTGTCTCAGACAATTAAACTCCTGATCTCAACTCTCTCAATCTGATTGGCCCTTTGGGGAGAAATTAATTATCTAAGCATGCAGTCCACGAACCTACTATACAACCCATTGTTTCTTCTCCACCCTCACTGTCTAACCTGCATTCTTTATAGATTTCATTGTTCTCCAGGACTCTCTGGTTGTTCTATTCTATAATTAGTAACAGTTGGTCTAGAATCTTACTTTGGAAGCATTTCTGGCCTCAATGACTAAAGAAGAATTCTGCTAGACTTGATATGGAGCAAAGCCATTTTCTGGTAAGGGGATTAACGTATTTGGGGGCACATTTTAGAGCCCTGATCCCATGTCTGAGGAAGGAACCCCTGCCCAGCTAAAGGTGATACTAGTTTCAAAATCATGAGAGCTTCTCGTTTTTGGTGAAAGTAATTCCTTCAGGCATGAGTTGCAACCATCCTTTCCTCAATGACAGACTGGATACTAGTGAACCTAGTTTTTTAAACTGCTCGGTGAAGCATTCTGGATACCTGTGAGAAAAGCCTCTTGCTGAAGTTGGAAAAAAAAGATAACCTTTCTTATTTAAACTCCTTTGATGCACTGTGAGGTCTTGCCAACTCCCCATCGATAACATACACTAAAGGCTATAAAACCCAGCAATTTAATTATTTTTAAGTAATGTTCCCTAAAAAACAGTGCCATCTGGGAGTGTTAAAAACACTAAACCTAGTAAGCAATTAATTATGGAAATCATGTTTAAAATTACCAAGTAAAATATATACATTGAGGAGTAAACAAAGGTAATATCTGGGTGATAAGAATGTGGTGCCTTTATTTTCTAATCTTTATTTACCTGCTTTTTCTAACTTTCTAAAATGTATGTATGCTACTTTTTAGATAATAAAGTTATTTTTAATTTTTTAAAAAATGATATGATCTTCAGAGAGAAAGCAGATGTTTGGTTATAGGAAGAATCTTAATACAGACAGATGATGATGATGATTATTTAAAAGGCTGAAATAAAGAAACTTGTCAGAAGGTTGTGGCAGGAGGATTTTTAAAATTTTGATGATTAAAATGTTTCACTTGAACATATAATGGGTATATACTCAAGCATCTCTGATTTTTAAAAATCAAGTTAGGTATATAACTGTTTTATTCTTTCAATCTTAGTCTATCTTAGACTTCATATTTCATCTCTTTACTTTCAGTAAGATCAAGCTTTCCAGCTTCTTCCTTGCTCTACTTGCTTAGTTTTGGTAGTTAGAAGGTCTAGGGAAGATTCTGTTTCCTTTCCCATTTCAGAAATATGGGTTATCCATTGAGTTAATGCCACAAGCTTCATTTCCAGCCATTGGAAACTGTGTTTATCTGC
>PVJD01016184.1:0-22029 GCA_004026545.1 Mormoops blainvillei | reverse complement strand
ATAACTATATCATTATGTATAGTAGCTGTATTAAGCTATATAATATATGTTATAATATATACTATGAGATATAATTTGTATATATTGTTTATATATAATGTAATGCTGTATGTTATAGTGCATATTAATCTATTTAATATGTAATATATGCCATAGATGATATTACATATTATAAATTAATACATTATATAAGATAACATATTATATAATATACCAAATGTAATATTACATATTTGGTATATTAACATATACCAAATAAATATATATACCAACTACCAAATAAATATACCAAAATAAACATATTTTGTTTGTTTATTTTCTATAATGCATACTTACACTTAAGCATAAAGTATATAAAATTTCTGAGAGTGCATGATTTTTTTCTTGAACTGATAGGGTTGCTTAACCAAAACACTTAGAGGTCCCTTCAATAAAGAACACAATATATAGAATGGGGGCAGAGTGTACTCCAGGCTCACAGCTCGTTTGAACAGACGTGGGAGTAATCG
This sequence comes from Mormoops blainvillei, assembly GCA_004026545.1. NCBI lineage: Eukaryota > Metazoa > Chordata > Mammalia > Chiroptera > Mormoopidae > Mormoops > Mormoops blainvillei. Next base: position 21,520 of record PVJD01016184.1, on the reverse strand, counting down.
TGATGAAGCGGTGCTTGTAACAAAAGTAAATCAACCTGCCTTGAATGGAAGGTTTGAATCAGAAGTATTTGAGAGTGGACTGTGTCATCCAAGAGAAAAAACTATAATGACAAAATACGTCCGCTGGAATGGCTAAAATTTTTAAAACCAACTGTACCAAGTGTTTGAGATAAGGTGAAGTAATTGGACTGTCACGTTGTTCATTGGTAGAAAGACATAGCCACTTTGGAAAACAGCTTGGCTATTTCTGAAGACATTAAAAACACATTATCACATGACTAAGCACTTTACTTCTAGGTATTTACTCATACACACATGCAGGAACACTTCTGAAATCACTGGTCACTGATCCTCCAGTGCTTTCCCAACAAAATCAGCTTATTCCAAACAAGCTCTGCACTCACAGCGTTAAATAAACTCTTGGAAGCAAAGTGAGCATGCCCACCTTTTCAGAATGTTCGAATCTACCTGTTTGCATTTCCTTTTTCTATAAATAATAACTATACCACTGTTTATCAAGTGCCTTCTATGTGTAAAGTGCTACTAAATGCTTTGCATTTTGACTCTACCAGCAAACCTACCAGGTATATATTATCATTAGCTTTCTGAAGATGATACTGAGGCTCAGTGAGATGAAGCAGCAAGTCAAAGACTTCAGAGCTAGTAATTAGAAGACTTAGGGTTCAAGGCCACGTCTCTATGAATTAAAAGTTTTTAACACTATGTGCCATTATCTTTTGTATTAATTTCTTATTGCACCTGTAACAAATTACCACAGACTTAACGGCTTAAAGTAGCAATTTTCAACCAGCGTGCCACAAGAATTTTTAAAACATGCAATATCTGATGATTTAGTCAGGGGCATTGACCTTTTTTTCCTTAGCTTGTCAAATTCTTTTTTAAAAAGTGACAACAGCCAACGCAACAATAGCAGTGTGAATGAATCAAAATTATACCTATTTTTTGTCAGATTCGCAAGAAAAATGATTTTTGGTGTGCCTCAGATTTTTAGTAATTAGTTTATGTGTGCCATGAGATGAAAAAGGTTGAAAATGGTTGGCTTAAGGCAACAGAAATGTATTCCCTTACAGTTCAGGGTGTCGGATCTAAAATGAGTCCGTAGGGCTGTGTTCCTTCTGGAGGCCCCAGGACAGAATAGGCTTCCTTGCTGTCTATCAGCCAGTCTGCCTGTAGCCTTTGGTCTTGTGGTTCCTTTCTCTTCCTTCGAAACTAGCAATGCAGCATCTTCAAATCTCTTTCTTCCATCTCCTTTGACCTTTTGCATCCCCCTTATAAACACCTTTGTGATTGTATCTAAGGCTCACACAGACAATCCAGGATAATCTTCTCATCTCAAGATTCTTAATCACATTTGCAAAGCCCTATTACCATATTGTGTAACATTCACAGGTCCAGGGATTAGGGTGTGGATGTCTTTGGGAGCTCAGTATTTAGCCTGCCACACATTTCTAAGTAGACTTTCAAAATCTTAGTTGAGCTTGCTGAAGGAATCCATTGCCATTAGGGCCCAGCTTAGCAGCAAATTGCTATAGCCCAACAACCTGCAGTGTGTACATCGAATATGACTAGGGAGATTGTAAAACAAGTGCAGAATTTAAATATATGATAATGATAGAACAAATGACAGGAGGCCAGTAAATGGAATTAGCATTTTCAATGCTTCTTGCATTATTGGGGAAATAATTGTTAATTACATGTTAATATGGTAAGAATGCATGTTCTCTATCAGAACAATAAAAAGAATGTATAACTAATAATATAATAAAAATAAAAATAAAATAATAACTGCAATCGATAGTCACAAAGAAGGCAAAATAGAAAAGAATAAAACATGTAGGACAGATAGAAAACCAATAGTAAGATGGCAGATCCAAGCCCAAATGTATCACCAATTATATTAAATATAAACACATAACTTCACTTTGAAGACATAGATCATCATACAGCTGCATTTCCCAAACTGAGGTACCCTGGGAGCTTCCGTGAGCTCACAAGGGACCTATTAGATATTTTAAATTTTCAACAGAACCACAGCAATGCTCAATATTTCTCAGATACTGTGTAAACTACTAGCTCAGGGCTCCTCTGAGATATATTAGATTGCAGTAGGTTCTTCTTGGTAACATCAGATCTTTGCAAAGCTGTGTTTTCGACAGTGGTTGTGATAAAGAAAAAGTACCAGTTACAGATTAAATGGAATGGGAAACAAAGTGGCAGTTTACAGTCTGATTCCAAGGTTTGAGAACTTGAGTAGTATGCAACGCCCCATTATAAAATTGTGGTGGAAACAAGAACTTATTAAGCTGTTTGGAGCTAATTATCTAACTAAGGGAGCTGTTAAGTGTTTCTTTTTTGGCTAGGAATGGCATGAAAAATTACTGAGACCCTAACAGTGCTGTGAATTGAGTGAATTTGGGAACCTCTATCATAATGACTAAAAGTAAAAACTACATGTTACATATAAAAGAAATAATATACATGTTCTGAGACAGAATGGATGAACATCTAAGAATGGAAAACATACCTTGCAAAAACAAACCAAAGAAAGCTGATTTTTAAAAAAACTTTATTTTTATTGTTTATGTTGTTACAGTTCTTCCCACTTTTCTTCCTTTCCCTGCCTCCACCCAGCCCCACTCCTTCCTGTCCCCCAAAGAAAGCTGATAGACGAATGAGGAATTATAATGGTCTTTGTCTTTGAATTATCATGTGTGTTTATATTTAAAATATTATTGATATATTGAGGATTAAATCTAAAATTTTATTATTTCTTTCCTAATTGTCCTACAAATAAAGTAGGTAAAGTAGAATTGGAGGCAAAATTCATTACTAATCTACCACAAAATATAATTAAAATAAAATAAAAAATGGACAGAATTAGAAAAAGAAATAAGACAAATACACAATAAGATGAAATATTTTAATACAACTACTTGAGCATCTGGTACAATAAGCAGACCACCCCCCTCCCTAAATCAGTATCTAGAAGATTGGAGCAAATATAATTAACTGTTGATTCGGCCTCACTAACATACCCAAAACACTATACTTGCTACCACAGACACACTGTTTTTTAAGAAATACATGTGATACGTTTCATCAGTTGACCAAATGCTGAGTCACACAACAAACGTCAATCGATTTCAAAACTCTATAACAAATCTACAGCTAAAAATTGCTTCAGCCCTGACTGATATGGCTCGGTTGGGTGTCTTTCCCTCAAAGCAAAGGGTTGTCAGTTTGATTCCCAGTCACGGCACATGCTTGGGTTGCAGACCTAGTCCTTGGTTGGGGCGTGTGCAAGTGGCAACCGATTGATGTTTCTCTCTCACATCAGTGTTTCCCTCCCTCTCTTTCTCCATCCCTTCTACTCTCTAAAAATAAAAAAATAAATAAATAAAATCTTTAAAATGGCCTCAAATGTTTGTAAATTATGCAAAACATTGCTAAATAAGCCTTGGGTCAAGGAGAAATCACAGTGGCCATTTCCAAATATTTGGAACTGAAAAAACTGAAAATATGCTGTTGTACACTGAAAATTTATCCTCAGAATAAAATAATAACCTGAATGCCTTTTTTAGAAATTATGAATAGCTAAAAATAAAAATATCTGTTACCAATTTAAGAAAAAAAAATTTTTTTAAAGCTCAGCAAATAAACTCAGAGAAATGCCAGTAAAGATAAAATAAATATAAGAGCAAATCATTAAATCCAAATGTTGATTATTTAAATCCTAATAAAATTAACTATTGATCGGTCTTGAAGTACCCTCTATTAGTTAAATTAATTAATAGAGTGTGTGTGGAGAAATAGAAAATTAATCAAAATGGAAGAGAACATATTTCTAAAACTAATGTAAAATGATACTTTTCCAACAAATATTTTTTCTTGATTACATGCTGTTTAACCCTAAGTGGTATTTTTATTATTTTAACTTAAACCTTTTAGGTCTTAAGGGGAAGTGATTTAGTCTTCAAGATATGCACAATAAAATATATGCCCTCATAATGGATTGCTTTAGCTTTGGTTGTTGAGCTTTGTCTACAAAGCATGTGCTGAATTTTCTTGTGCTGAAGTAATTGACTTGGCAAAGTCTTTTAACAGTTGTGACTGCTACTGAAGGCCAGGGAAGAGGCTTATGGTCCCATGAGTTCTGGGTAGTCTACTGAGAGCGAAGATGGATGGTGAAATGCATGAGTGGTTCTTATTACACAAGGGGATGGGCTAGATGAAGCCAGAGCCCAGGACTTCCTGATTGATTAAAATGTGAAGCTATAAATTAATTCCCCTTCAGTTAAAGAATAGGTGGATTAGATAGATAGATAGATAGATAGATAGATAGATAGATAGATAAAGGTGAAATAGATATACAGATTGTAGATAGATATGGATATGGATATAGATATAGATATATCTTAATCACTTTCACAGTTGCATGGACTTTTAAAAAAATCCTTATGCGAGGATATGTTTATTGATTTGAGACAGAGACAGAGAGAGAGAGAGAGAGAGAGAGAGAGAGCAATGTAAGAAAGAAACATCAATGGGTTACCTCCCATATGCGCCCTGACCAGGCATCGAACCCATAGCTTAAGTAAGTGCCCTGTCTGGGGATGGAACCTGCAATCTTTTGGCACATGGGAAGGCACTCTGACCAACTGAGCCACCCAGCCAGGGCCAGCATGGACTTTTTAAATGGGTAGATGTTGATTTAAAAAGCTCATTTCTAAAGTTGCTGCTAAGGGAAGCAATCCTTTCCTATTATTAAAGTGTTCATTTTCTTCTTTGATCATATCTTTGAAGCATATCGGAGAAAAAGATGAGGGGGAGTAGAAGTTCCTCCATTGACTTTGATGTCACTGTGATCTTGATCTTCAGGTCAATGCAAAACCCCTCCTCGTTTTGAAACAGCCAAGTCTACAAGCCTGGCTGATGAGGATGAGTTTCCCATTGGAACATCTTTGCAGTATGAATGCCGCCCTGGTTACCACAAGAGAAGTTTCGTTATCACCTGCCTAAAAAACTCAGTTTGGTCAAAACCTGATCAAAAATGTTTACGTAAGTACTTCTGGACTGAGAACTCCTCTGTATCAGTTAAACATCCAAAAGACCTATGCAATTGTTCAAATTCTGGAACTAAGCCACCTGTGACTTGATAAGTTCGTGTAGTTGTAGATGTGAGAATTATTCCTGTAGGTCATAGCTTCCTACTGCTTTGAGCTCCTGGCACCTTCATTGCAAGTTCATTGCATAAGAAGGCATCATTTTAAGGTACAGTTGAAGGAAAAAATTCTCTGTTTTCCTCATATACTAGGGATCTGCCATTTCACAACTGAAATTAATGGAAAGGAAAATGCAGATAGGGACAAAAGCCCTGACGCTGAGACCTTTGCACTGGTTGAGTCACAGAATAACCAAATAAAGTTTAAATTTTTCTGGGAGGCACAGGTGAGGATGAGAAAGAACTGGAGGGGAGGTCTTTCTGAAAGTGGTGCTTAGTAGGTGGCTGATTTTGAGGCAGTCTTGTGAAATTCCCTTATGTGGACAAATCTGTGGCACTACAAATGTTCTTCAGGAAGCTACAGCCAGGTTGGGTCTTTATGTACAAAGAGAAGTTCAAAGTATTCTACACCTAGTCCCCAAATTCTCCTTCTTTCCCATAGGTAAATCGTGTGGATCTCCTCCCGAACTCATAAATGGCAAAATGGAAATACCTGGAGACACCCAGTTTGGATCAGTTATTCATTATTCTTGTAATGAAGGGTGAGTAGGCAGTAGCTTTTTTTTTTTTTTTTTGCGGGGAGGTGACGGTTGAAAAATTGTAACACCAATCTCTAAACAATAGTATTAGATAGGAGAGTTAAACTACTTGTCTGTTAAAAACATAGCAATGAGACTTCTAAGTGGAGGTAGTGGCTTGAATCCAGGCATTTAACTGCACTTAAAATGTTTAAACGAATATCTCAACAATAAGAAAAATCTGTATCCAAGCCTGTTGCACATCACATGAATGTACCTAAAACCAAGTGAAGCATTCATTATATGGGGAGGACCAGCTCTCCAAAGAAGTAAATGGAGCAAACACTAGGTGACCCACAAATATATTCTTACCTCAAAGCAACAGGAGCTGGAGATGGCGGATTCAGGGGGAAGTGGGAGAGAGCAATTTGTTTAGGATGATGGAGCAGATGTGGGGGGTGGGCAAATCTTAGTTTTATAGCACCTCTCCAGAAGTGCTCACGGTGTGAGGACTCGCTGGGGACATATTCTTGGCTTATCTGTAGGGGAGACAACCAATTTAGGAAAGAAGTAGGGAGACTACTTTATCTTACCTTTTGCTTTGTTTTTTGCTAACAATACACACAAAATAGCGTAAGTGAAAATTTAAAATAATAACAATAAAATAAGCTTCAGTGTATAAACTGCTTACCTTAAGAAGCATTACTAGCACCTTTGAAACCTCCCGTGTGCCCTTCCCAATTCCCATTTCCCCACCTCCAGAGCCTCCCCAGAAGTAACCAACATTCTGAATTTTGTGTTTGTCATCCCCTGGCATTTCTTTTCAATTTTCTCCCATGAGTAATTCTAATCAGTGTGTTTTTAGCTTTATATAAATAGCATGATGTTCTATGTACTTCTCTGCAACTTGCTTTTTTATTTAACAGTTCCTTTCTGACACCCATGTGGTTGTGGCTAATCCATGTTCACTTTGGATGGTATTCTCTTGTATGGCTATACCACCATTTATTTACTTGTTCTTGGTTGCTTATTAGATATTGTATTCTTTTTACTTTGTTTTATTTTGGCTATTGTAAGCATTTTAGATGTAAACATACTTACACGTGTCTCCTAGCATAGATACGCAGAAGTTTCCCGACGACAGTGGTTTTCAAGCTTATTCACCATGATCCACAGCTAATAAATATCTTTCTACATCACATTTGACTGGAGGTTCTAGCCAGGACAATTGGGTAAGAAAAAGAAAAAAAAAGACATCCAGGTGGGAAGGAAGAAATAAAACAATCTCTGTGAATAATTGACATAGTTTGTTATTTGAAAAAACTCAAGAAGAAGGAAGACTCCCAAACTCTTTTTATAAGACGAGTAGTACCTTACTCCCCAAACCAGGTAAAGACACAACAAAGAAAGAAAATTATAGGCCAATATCTCTGATGAACATAGATGCTAAAATCCTCAACAAAATATTGTCAGTCCAGATCCAGCAATATATTAAATAGGTCATACACCATGATCAAGTGGGATTCATCCCAGGGATACAAGTATGGCATAACATTCACAAATCAATAAGTATAATAACGTCACATAAGCAAAATGAAAGACAAAAATCACATGATCATATCAATAGATGCTAGAAAAGCATTTGGTAAAATCTAGAACCCATTTAATGATAAAAACACTCAGCAAAGTGGGAATAGAAGGAGCATACCTCAACATAATAAAGCCCATATATAAAAAAACTACAGCCAACGGCATACTGAATGGGCGAAAACTAAAAGTGTTTCCCTTAAGATCAGGAATGAGACAAGGGTGCCCACTTTCACCACTATTACTCAATGTAGTACTGGAAGTTCTAGCCACAGTGATTAGATAAGCAAAAGAAATAAAAGGCATCCAAACTGGAAAGGAGGAGGTAAAATTGTCATTATTCGCAGATGACATGATAGTGTACATAGGAAGCCCTATAGTCTTCACCAAAAAAAAACTACTCAATCCAATAAATGAATTTGGCAAAGTAACAGGATACAACATCAATATTCAGAAATTGATGGTATTCTTTTACACTAACAATTAATTATCAGAAAGGAAAACTAAGAAAAAATCCCATTTACTATAGCAACAAGTAAACTAAAGTACCCAGGAATAGATTTCACCAAGGATATAAAAGACCTGTACTCAGAAAACTATAGAACACTGAAGAAAGAAACTGAGGAAGATACAGATAAATGGAACTATATACTGTGTTCACGCATTGGAAAAATTAACATCATTAAAATGTCCATCCTAGCAAAGCAATCTATAGATTGAATGCAGTTCTTACTAAAATACTAATGGCATATTTCACAGATCAAAAACAAATATTCCAAAAATTTATATGGAAACCAAAAAGACCCTGAATAGCCTCAGCAATCCTGAGAAAGAAAAACAGATCACAATACCTGATATTAAACTATACTACAAGGCCACTGCAATCAAGACAGTCTGGTACTGGCATAAGAACAGACACATAGATCAATGGAACAGAACAGAGAGCCCAGAAATAAACCCATGTCCCTATGGTCAATTACTATTTGACAAGGGGCATGAGCATACAATGGAGTAAAAACAAGTCTCTTCAAGAAATGGTGTTGGGAGAATGGGGCTGGTACATGCGAGAAAATGAAACTAGACCACCAACTTCCACAATACATCAGAATAAACTCAAAATGGATAAAGGACTTAAATATGAATCGTGGTACCATAAAGGTCTTGGCTGAAAACATAGGCAGCAAAATCTCAGGTATCCCACAAAGCAATATTTTTGCCGATATATCTCCTAGGGCAAGGGAAATAAAGGAAAAAAATAAGCAAATAGTACTACATCAAATTAAAAAGTTTCTGCACAGCTAAAGAAACTGTCATCAAATTGAAAAGGGTAGTGACTGTGTGGGAGAACATATTTGCCAATGATACATCAGACAAGGGTTTAATCTCCAAAATACATAAAGAATTCATATGGTTCAACACCAGGAAAACAAACAACCCAATTAAAAAATGGGCAAAGGAGGACATACAGAGGGCACATAGACATGTGAAGAAATGCTCAAGGTCCCTAACACTGGAGAGATGCAAATTAAAACCACAATGAGATATCACCTCCCACCTACCAGAATGGCTATCATTAAGAAATCAACAAACAACAGATGATGGTGAGGATGTGGAGAAAAAAGAACCATAGTGCACTATTGGTGGGAATGCAGACTGGGGCAACCACTGTGGAAAACAGTATGGAATTTCCTCAAAAAATTAAAATGGAACTGCCTTGTGACCCAGCGATCCCACTGCTGGGATTATACCCTAAGAATCCTGAGACACCGATTCAAAAGAACTTTTGCAGCACTATGTTCATAGCAGCGTTATTTACAGTAGCCAAGTGTTGGAAACAGCCCAAGTGCCTATCAGTAGAAAGTGGATTAAAAAACTGTGGTACATTTACACAATGGAATACTATATAGCAGAAGAAGGAAGGAATTCCTGCCTTTTGTGGCAGCATGGATGGAACTGGAGACTATTATGCTAAGTGAAATAAGATAGTCGGCAAAAGACAAATACCACATGGCCTCACTTAAACTGGACTCTAATGAACAAAATAAACTAACAAAAAAAAAATACCAGAAACATGGAAACATGAAACAGACTGATAGCTGTGGGAGGGGAAGAGGATGGGGGAATAGTGGAAGGAAGGGGAAGGGATTAGTTCAAGAATATGTATGAATGACCCATGGACATGAACAATGGAGAGGGGGATTGACTTGGGAGAGGGGGTGGGCTGGCTGGAGGGGGGCAAAAGGGAAAGAATTGGGACTACTGTAATAGAATAAACAATAAAAAACAAAAAAAAGTCAAAACACACACCTACAAAAATGCTTTGTATGGAAAATCCTAAGAAATGCAAGCACACAGCAAAAAGGAAAAAAACAAACACCCATTACAGCTAAGAAATGCATCGGCAAGATTTCAAAATATAACATGAATATAAAAAATTAAATTTACTGACAATGAACAATCTAAAAATAAAAGAAAGTAATTCCACTTACGATAGCATCAAAAAGAAAAAAAAATGCTTAGCAATAAACTAAACCAAAGAAGTATAACATTCTACACTGAAAATTATAAAACGCTGTTGAAACAAATTGAAGAGGAACTAAATAAATGGGAAGACATCTTATGTTCATGGATTGGAAGGCTTAATATTGTTACTATTGCAACAATATTGATCTACAATATTAACCTTATTAAATTGATCTACAGATTTAACACAATCCCTGCAAACCCCAGCATCCTTTTGCACAAGTCAACAAGTTGATCATAAAATACATATGGAAATGCCAGGCACTCAGACAGTCAAAACACTCTCGATAAAAACTTTTCAGTTTCAAAACTTACTGTAAACCTATAGTAATCAAGAATGTGTGGTACTGGCATAAGGACAGAGATATGGATTAATGGAATAGCTTGAGAATTCAAAAGTAAGCCCATATATTTATGGCAATTTAATTTCAACAATTGTGCCTCAGACAATCCAATGGTGAAAAAATAGTCTTTCCAAAAACTGCTCCAAGGACAACTGAATAACCAAATGCAAAAGATTAATATAGGACCACACCTTTATCCATATACAAAAATTAACACAAAAATATATCAAAGACCTAAATTATAAGCTAAAACTATAAAAACCTTTGAAGAAAACAGGTATAAACCCTCATGAACTTGGATTAGGCAATGATTTCTTAAATATGACACCCTAAGTACAAGGACTCAAGTAAAAAATAGGCAAATTTGTCTTCAATAAAATTAAAAACTTTCACAAGACACTCTCGAGAAAATCAACAGAATAGAAGAAATATTTGCAATTATACATTTTATAAGGATTTCGTATCCAGAAAAATAAAGCACTCTTACAACTCAATGATAAAAAGATAACCCAATTTTTTAAATGGGCAGTTTTTGAATGGATACCTCTCCAAAGAAAAAAGACAAAAAGCCAATAAGCAGAGAGAAGATACTCAACATCGTTTGTCATTAAGGGAGTGCTAGTCCAAAGCCCAGTGACGTACCACTTCATGTCCACTGAGATGACTATAATCTCAAAGGTGATAAACTAGTGTTAGTGAGAATATGAAGAAATAAGAACCCTCATACATTGCTGGTGGGAATGTATAATGGTGCAGCTACTTTAGGAAATGGTTTAGCAGTTTCTGAAAAAGTTAAAGATAGAGTTGGCATATAACTTAGCATACACAAAACCTATACACAAAACCCCAAACTGGTAACTAAATGAGGTGGTAGCTGTGTTAATTAACTGGATCACAGTAATTGTTTTGCAATATACATGTATACTAAATCATCACATTGTACACCTTAAAAAACCTGTGCACAAAATGCTTATAGTAGTATCATTCATAATAGCCAAAAGGTGGAAACAAATCAAATGTCCATCAAATGATGATGGATAAGTAAGACATGGTACTTCCACACTATGGAATATTATTCAGGCAATAAAAGGAATGGTACATGCTACAACATGAATGTGAAAGATGCCATACACAAAAGGTCATGTTGTATAATTCTACATGTAGAAAATGTGCAAAATAGGCATGTATGAAAATAGAGGAAGTAGATGATTATAAAAAGCTGGGGTGGGTAAAAAGGGAATGGGAGTCCTTATTAATGGGTGTGGGTTTTATTTTGGGGTGACAAAAATATTATGAAGTCAGTGATGATAGTTACATGACCTTATGAATATACAAGAAACCACTGAATTGTATATTTTAAAAGAATAGATTTGATGGATATGAATTTTACATCAACAAAAATTTTTAAATGTATCACAAAACAACACTCACTACATGAAACATACTCCTAATTTTATTCTACTCTATTCCACACAATCTATTGTGTTGACACCATGCATTGAGTTCCTAACAATTAGTGGCCCATTGTAATTTTATACAAATTTTCATCAGTATTACATTAAAATTCTATATCAATTTTCAGAAAATTTATAACATCATAATAGAGTTTTCTAAACAATGAACAATCCATTTATTTATGTCTTGCAAGACTCTCAATAGAAGTTAATAATATTCTCCATAGAATTTTGGAATATTTAAAAAATATATTTATTCTTAGGTACTCGATATCTTTATGCTACTGTAATATATTTTATTTTATTTTTGTTGTTACCAGTATATAGTAAGGCAATTGACTTTTAAATATTGTTTTACTCTACAAAAAAACTTACCACATTGTCTTTTGAGTTATATTTTTAGCTATAGAATCTTTTGGATTTTCTATAAGTATAACCATAAATTCAAATAAGCACGATTTCATTGATTTCTTTTCAGTTCGTGCTCCTTTGATTTCTTTTTCTTGCCTTGCTGTGCCGTCTGAGACCTCCGTAAAGCTGACAGTGGGCAGTTTGTCTCATTCTCAATCCCTAGGAGAAAGCTTGCAGTGATTCAACATTAAATATGATTTTTGCTATAGGATTTTTCTATGTATCCTCTTTTAAAGTGGTAGTCCTAATGTGCTAAAATTTTTATTATAAATGCATTTTGAATTATATTAATCATATTTTCTGTATATTTAGAGATGATATGACTTTTCTCCTTCAATCTGTTTCTATGATACATTACATTAACAGATTAAACATTATATTTATGAGGAAACCAACTTGGTGTAGAAGTATAATAAATATTTTCTACATATTCCTAGATTTGTTTTATAATATTTTGTTTAAAATCTTTTCTTTTATGCTTGTGAGTGTGATAGGCCTAATAATTTTCACTTCTCGTACTGCCCTAGTCTAGCTTTACAGTTAATTTATCCTTATAAAATGAGCACAGCATATTCCTTTTCTAAAACAGGCTTGATCTATCAAATCTTATTTAGTCAAATTTGATCAATTTCTGTCTTGCATTTCTATCTGGGGTTTTTTTTGTTTGTTTTTTTATACTGTATTCTTGAGGCCATGTAATTAGGTGCCTACACATTTAATACTTGCTCATCTTCCAAGTTTTAAAACATTAACATTATGTAGGGCTGCTCTTTCTCTTAAGCACTGCTTTTTGTGTGTATATCAATTTTGTGTGTAGAGTTGAAGTCTTTATATTTTTCATATAATCACAGTATTTTCTTTTGATTATTATTTTCATACTTTTTAATTTTTTTTAAATTTTTACCTTGCTGTGTCATTGTTTTAGGTGAGTCTATAGTTAACAGCTTATTTAGATTTTTTAACCCAATCTGATCATCTCTACCTTATAACAAAACAGTTTATTTACTTTTAATGCTACTATTAATATTTAAAATTAATGCCTACCATCTTATTTTGTGTTTTATATTAGAGTATTTTTACTCAATGTTTTCCATACTCTTCAAATATACTTTGTGTTGATTAGGTTTTATATTCTTATTCCATTATTTCCTTTACTAGTTTAGAAATTACAGCCTATGTTTATATTAGTTTAAAAGTTATCGTGGAAATCTCCACTTGTGTACTTTTAAAATTCTAAAGTTAATCACAATGTATTTATGCCCCACCATGTAATACATAGACTTTAAACTTTAACAAATCTGAATTTGCAAATATATTCGATAGTACATTGACTCTATGAAACTATATGTATTTCTACCTTCGTATAACAAATATTCATTGAGTACTTTATGCTCAGAACTGTTGTGGGGATTGGGAATATACCAGTTAGCCAAAAAAAGTTCATCTTTAATGAAGCTAAATTATAGTGGGGGAAATAGACAATAAACAAATGCATATTGTAATATGAGAGAGGTAACTGCTATGAAGAAAAATGCATAGCCCAAGGCACTAGAGAGCCACAGGGGACATAGAGAAGTCAGAGAAGGTAACACTGAGGCAGTAAAATTTGGAGACTTGTACAGTGAGGGACTGAGCCACATGGGGAGATGGTATTCCTGACAAGGACAAAGCTTTGTTGGAGAAGTGTTATTCAAGTTGTGAAGGTTTAGAAAGGAAGCCTGTATGACTATAGCAGGGTGAGTGACAAAAAGAGTGATAGGACAAGTGGTCCAAAGAGCGACCAGAGCAAGATGTAGGACAGTTATGGAGACCACGGTAGGGACTTTGGACTTAGTCTATGTTTGTCAGGAGGCTATTGGAGGGTTGTAAGCAAAGGAGCGACATGATCTGATTTGTGATTTTAAAGACTCGTTTTAGCTGTCATATGAAGGATCTGTGGTTGGAGGGCAAATGATACAGTGAAGCCGGTTAATGGCTGTTACTTTGTCCAGGTGAAGCATGCCTCTGGCCAGGACTGGAACAATGGTTCTCAATTTGGTAATCTCTGCAAACACTTTTGGTGTCCCAACTGAGAGGGTGCTACTGGCATCTAGTGGGTAGAAGCCAGGGATGCTGCTAAACATGTTACAATGCACAGGATGTTCTCCTCACATCAAAAAATTAATGGCCCAAAATATTAACATCGTAGGTTGAGAAACCTTGAACTAGAGTTAAGAGAGGTGAGAAGTGATTGTATCCAAGATATATTAACTAAAGTAGAGATGACAAAATTTCCGAATGGACCAGATATTGAGTTGAAATGAAAGAAAGAATATGAATGACTCTAATATTTTTTATTTGATCTGAAAGCATGAAAGGAGGAAATATCACAAATGGAATAGAAGCATTTTTTTCCTAACACACAATACTAAATAACATATGTATTTTAATGGATGTTACCTCGATGTGATAAAAATTGTCAAATACAATTTCCAACTGAAATTATTATTAGTCACATATACATAAAATGAAGATATATACATACATACATACATACATACATACATACATAAAAAGATGGAAAAAAGTTATAAACTAGAATTCCTCTTAGGATAGACATTGTATCTTATAAAGTTTGAACTCCAAAGTGGCTGCTCTGCGCAAGGCAAGGAGATGAAGTGGCTTGTTACTCTAGAGCAGTAGGAATAGAAAGACAAGTAAGGGAGAGAAAAAATGCCTAATGGCATCCACTCCCCAGTGTAACACCTCCCTAAAACTGGCCCCAATTAAACAAACAAATAAAAATGCTTCAAGCAAGTGATTTAGAGGAGAGGCACATGGAAAGACAGGGTTTTGCTGCTGGATAAACTGGCGCGCACAGCCGTGAGGCAGCAGCGGTAGACTCCAGAGGTGGAAGCAGAGAGAAGTGAGGGGAAGGAAACCCAGGACGCACAGAACTCATGAAGGTGGAGGAGATCTCACACAGCTGTAAATCATAGGACCTGGTCCAGTTTAACCACACTTAGGTGACAGTTGATATCCATATTATGTGTATATCTCTTTATAGAAAGGACTCAAAGGATTTACTCTTAAGTCCTTGCCACCCCAAAATGGCCCACAGACCTACAAGGTCAGCACATTCTGGGAGCTTGTGAGGAATGGAGAATCTTCATATCCCCTGAATCAGAACCAATTTTCATCAGGTGATTTCCATGCAAATAAAACTCTTAATGAAACACTGCTCTAAACCATTAACTAATTTCTGTAATACAATATTTGGGTAATTTTTCCCTCCACTACTGGAATTTTCTGCAACTTTCTCATTTTATTCTACAATGAATATATATTCACTTTTCTGATCAGCTTTTAAACAGTTAATACTAAAACCTCCAGTTTCAGGACAAGATGGAAAGATTCACTTTTCTCTGCTTCTCTCCGTACACATAACTAAATACCCTGGAAATAGTTCGAATACAACTATTAAAAGGAACCCCCCAAAAAGGAGAGAGGTGAATTGGCTAGTGACCACAGAACTTAAAGAATGACACCATTGTGAGTTTCCTGGGTCTTCTTTTTATCTCTCGTACTGGGTGCTGTGCTGAGAGGATTGTAAGCTGCAAGAGGCAACTGGCAGAGAGAGAGAGGGAAGAGCAGGAAGGGAGGGAAGAGGAAGGGAAGTGGGGGAGGGGAGGAGAAAGGAAGGGCAGGGTGGAGCAGGGCAGGGCAGGGAACGCGCTCTCTGGTCATAGGACTAGGAAAGAAGAAGCCAAGCAGAGACATAGTGGTGAGACCCATTTGTAGTGGCAATGGTAGTCCAATTGTACACATGAGAAGCATAAGCAGAAATCAGGGATGAAAGAAGGCTACCCCTTCCATGCCCCACCCCCACGAGAAGCAGCAGGTTCCATTCCACCCCTCCTCCGCCAACAGCTCTGTCAATAGCAGGCTCTGGGTGGGCTGACACATCTCATGCCCCACCCCAGCCAGCAGCAGTGTTAGCAGAGCCCAAATAATAAGACCTAAACTTCAAGACAGCAATGAGAGGGCCTCTTCTCTCACAGCAAGAATGCCAGAAGGCCCAGTGTCCTCCTCACAGCAGCAGAGAACATCCCAGGGCCAGTATCTCATGACCCTACACCCAGAGCAGTGAGCCACCAGTTTAAGATCAGAAGGTGAACCAAGCTTGGGGCCCCTTGATCTTCCAACCAGTGAGAGAAACCTCCAAGACCCGTGTCTCCTTGTCCTCCGCCCAGCCACTAACAAGAGCCTAGATAGGTGCCCTCTTCCCCTGTTGGCACTCACGCAGATAAAGTGGGAAGCTCACCCTCACCAAGAAGCCAAAGGACAGGCCAGAGAGGTTATTCTCCATCCCAAGGGTTGAACATCCCCCATCCATTCCTCATCTAATGACACCTAGCAGCCCAGCAAAGCACCATCGCTCTCACAGGCAGCTCCTGCCAGGGTCCACCGAGAACTTGGGTGAAGCCAGAAGAATGAAGCAGACCAGAATGGCATTGCAAGGCTCAGAAGGCTAAGTTGTCATCAGAACTAAACCCCACAGAAGGAGACCAGAATCTACCCACTATTTTAAATGACATCCACTGCTGTCACACTTGCCATTTGCACTCTAATTAGCTCATTTTGCTGTTTGAATAAAGTTTGTGCTGCCATTATTTTTTATGTGTACTTATAAGGCAACATTTTAGCTATGCCAAATAACACTGGACTGTTACTTGACTTTATTTGCCTCAATTCGTAGCAGTGACAAGCTCGGCCCGACTCCACACCAATTCTCATGGATTGTTCAGCCCAACATTCCATCACTATACAGAGCCTCTGTTGGAGTACATAGAAATGTCATTTTTCCCGAGTTTTATGGCACACTTTGAGGCATACTAATTGAGAGCTTCTGCTTTTAACATTTAAATTATAAAATAGTGTTCAACTGTCTTTGTTCTGCCCGGATTTCCTTTGGTTCTACTTCAACGAATCTTATTTACCTTAGAGTTACCAAAAAAATGTGTCTTAAAGGAATAAAGAAGAGAGGTCCCATCCAGTTTACAAGGTATAAAAAAAAAACTTTAAAAGTCCAAACGCAAACATGAAAATTGAGAATTGATAACACCCTGACAAATGGAAATTGTCCTTCTGAATTCTTCAAGATTGTGATTTTTTTTTTTTTTGGAAGTAGTCATCCAGGTAAGGACATTACCTGTGTACTTAGGATATAACATTCATGTTTCTTTGCTTCTAGATACCGACTCATTGGTGAACCCTCTACTGCATGCATCGTTGTAGACAATAGTGTCAGCTGGGATAACAAAGTACCTGTTTGTGAGAGTGAGTTGAAATATCCTGTGCTATTATCTTTACCGATAGATTCTAAGTTTCCACCTGGGTTTATAAAAATCTGAATTAAATCCCTTTCATGCATTCTGTTCTTCAGATAGCTGAAGACAGCTCTAGTGTCCTCAAAGTAAGTGTGGGTTTCCTGGCAGCTGTCCCATGAGTTCTCACTTAGCTCGGGTGTGCTTTTTCTGAATCTGGGACTTAAATGTATAAAAACCTCTAAAATTTATTTTTACTTCAATTAATTTGGGATTATGTTGGTTCAGTCATCCTCAGTATAATAATCATTCTGCTTGGCAAAGAAGTAAAGATTTATGAAGTGATGGTCTCCCAGGTTTAGTGAAGCTATGGAGGAATCAACACTCTCGTGTACTGAGGGTTCAGCAAACCCTTTCGAAAGGCACCGTGTACTAGGAGCCTCAAAAGGGGGAGAGACACAAATTTTGGCCCATTTCTTAGAATTTATACTTAGGAAGTAAACACAGATTTTTGGAAGGAAGTCACTGTAAACTTTTCATTGCCGCATTCTTTGTAATAGCGAAATCATTACAGTAACCTAAATGCACTACTTGTTTCAAAATATGCTTTAGAAATAAATACTGGAAGGAAAGAAACATGGTAAAAATGACTATGTAGAATTTCCTGAGGAGCGAAATAGCTATACAGTGTTAAAAGAAACACATCTATACACTGTAATTTTATTCAGCCATAAAAGAAAAATATGGAGAAGCACTTAATGACATATAAAGATGTTTATTACATATATTTTATGTGGAAAAAACAGGCAATAAAACCATTTGTATGTTAAGATCTCATTTTATTAAAAGGTAATATACCTATACCTATGTCTGTATTTTCATCTCTATCTCTAATTCCATAACCCTTTTTTTACATCCAAACCCCAGTAAATGGTTTTAAGCCTCCTTCGTGAAGGCTGGGGAAAAGTCATGTCCACCTTTTGGACATGTAGCTGTGTGCTTCTTCAAGAAGATCTGATGTCCCATTTCTTCAAGCTCCTCTGTGCCTGCAAATGGGTTTCAAGTCTGGAAACTGGCTGATGAATAACCACACTCTCTTTTACAGTGTTTCAAGTCAGACTTCTGGTCACCAGACCTAGACCTTTCCTGGGTGTACAAACCAACTAACACTTTCGTCCAGTATTCATCTACCTCCCTTTGTGAGACTCCATGATCAGTTAGCTGGCAACAAAGATCTCTGCAGATAAAATCATTCTGATTTCTGTTCCAAGGGCCTCTGGTAATTAAGTGCTGCCGCTAGGCCTCTGCCATGCTGAGGTGCTTTCATCCCCCTTGAATTCAGGGAACCTGGTTCGATAGCAACAGTTCCCATGGTCATTCCTGGCCTACATAGAATAGCCATCTCAGGGTTCTTCAAAGATGCTGAAACTCCTATATGAATATATTTCTCAAAGTCTTAGGAGAAAGGTCTCTCTTTCAACCCATTTCTCCGCCCCCGCCCCACCTAACCCTATGGACTTAGTTAAGGAGTGGGTGATCAGGTCTCACCAAATGAACCGAATCTTGCATTCTCAGTTCCTGAGGCCACAGTGATGCCAGAGAGGTGAGTCCCTAGTGGGGGCTCGAGCCCAGGGCCAAGAGGGTTCTTGGCTTTCCACAGGAAGGAATTCAAGACCCAAGTCAGGTCAAAGTGGAAAAGCGGGTTTTATTGAGTAGAGAGGCCAAACAAGAAAAGCCACTCCACAGACAGAGTACAGGGCTCTCCTCATGAGAGAGGTAAGAGAGACTCCCAACTGTCTCTAAAAGTAAGCTTATGTCTGTTTGTAGTTTCTATGGAAAACTGGGGCATGGGGAAATAGAAAGTGGAAAAAGCTGGGATTAACTTTAACCTTTACCAGGCATATTTCATGGCCTTGTGTTCTTCCTACA
Organism: Mormoops blainvillei; assembly: GCA_004026545.1. Lineage (NCBI taxonomy): Eukaryota > Metazoa > Chordata > Mammalia > Chiroptera > Mormoopidae > Mormoops > Mormoops blainvillei. The sequence continues at coordinate 2,206 of PVJD01016184.1, read as the reverse complement.
TGGTATGGGTAAATGAGAAGGTATCAATCAATACTTGCAGCAATTTTCTTTTTCTAGAGGCTCCTTGTGTTCTGCTTGCATCTCCAGGTGGCTGAGTTCCATGTCAGGCAGCACGTGGCAGGCCCCTGACTTTGTCTGCCTTTAGTTAGTTTGTGTAGTTTTCATGCCCCTCACCATATTAACAGGATTTCTTCCTCTGAGGTATGTTAGTAAAGTTCTGGCCTTTCAACGTTATTCAGTATAATCCACACTCAAACTAACACATTGAAATCAGAATCTCAATTCTTTTTGTGCATCTGCATTTCTCGTGAGTCATAATTATTAGTCCCTCCCCACCCAATTCCTTCCCCAGTCCTGCTGGGACTTGATTCTGGTCAAAGGACTAGAAACGATGTGAGGTGGTAGGTGTAGGTCCTAAGAAAGAGCACAAGTTGTTACTATTTGAGTTGCCATTATTAGTAAACAAAAATATACGGTACCCAGTTAAATTTGAATTTCAGATAAGCAACAAATATTTTTGCAGTATAGATATGCACCATGCAATTCTGAGATATGCTTACACTTAGAAATTTGTTATTATTTTTCTGAATTTCAAATTTAACTAGACTACCTACATGTCTTCTGGGAACTGTATCAGGGCAGCTACCTTAGCATAGCCCACTAGAGTTTCTTCAGGCAGTGGGAGGCTTACCGTGTCAGACAGGGGAGGAAGGGCTGCTTCTTCTAGCAAAGGACAGCTCAGCAGAGCTTCCAGGTTCAAGCTCAGGTTTCCTCTGTTACCCTGTGATAAATATTTGTCCAAATGTGAAAGCAGAACTATCAGAATTGTGAAATAAGAGAGTTGTTCTGGAACTAGGCCTGATTGTGTGAGCACCCACTCTAAAAACATGGGAACCGTCACTAACCGGGTGCGTCAGAGTTGGAGCTTTCAGGAGGAGAAGCACACCTGGCTTCTGGGGTAGAGCTCTGAAGAGCTGGTGTAGAAAACCAGGGCTGGCTGGCTCTTCACGACTGTTGCTTCTGCTGCCGTAAGGCTGGGAGTTCACAGTTCACAGTTCACAGTGACACATCCGACAATGGGTAGGAACCAGTGCCGGCAGGCAGGACCAGCATTTTTGGAGAGCTGTATGCAAAAATAGGGAGAGCAAGAACAAACTGAAATACCTGGTGCCTCTGCATCTGTACCCTTGTCACCTCCAGCCAAGGATGACCTTCAGAGAAGACTACCTGTTGCTTCACTTCTGCCTTGCAGATTTTAGGCTAATTTTTGAAGCTTCAACCCTAACCTAGAGCTGTATCGGCCAAGTAAGTCTAGGTGACTTCGTTCCATTTAACCTGAGTGACACTGTACAAAAACCACTAGACAAGCACAATATAACTTATTTTCCTCTCTCTCCACTCTTCCCCCCTCCCCATTTGTAGCTTTCTTTATCTTCGTAAATGAATATTGGTAACTTACTCTTTCATTTATATCACTTAGATTTTCAAAATGTTTAACATACAGTAGTCTACAGTTTCATAAATATTCTCATGTATATGCAGATATGTACGAATTTTAGTTCCTTTTTCTATATATCTGTGTTGCTTCTCTTTCCATATATGTTGTTTTTTTGAAACAAAGGCCTTTTGATTTTATTTCTTAGAAAACCTATCTTGGTTTCATTTATAACAAAAATGAGAAGAAAATAATTGGAAAACAGAAAGGGGAAAACTGCGTAAATTATGGTATAATATGAAAAAGAGCAATTGCAATGAAAGAATGTGAATTGAATTAATAAATGGATATGCTCCAAAGAAACAAAATAATCAGGAAAAGGAGAATTATGCTTTGTTTTGCCCAACAAATTATAATTTTGTAAAATCTAATCTACATGTTAGCAAAGATAAAAGCAAATAATGAGTGTAAAAATAGGAACAGTTTAGTAATGCATTGGATTACTCACACTAGTTATTTCAGTTCACTAATATTTAAATTGTTTCCTTTATCCAGGTATTCAGTGTAAGCCGCCCCCACCCATCGCCCACGGAGAATTCCATAGCACCAACAGAGAGTATTTTCCATATGGAACGGTGGTGACCTACCGCTGCAATCCTGGGAGCAGACGGGAAAAGTTCGTCCTCGTGGGTAAGAAGTCAATATACTGCACCAGCCAAGACGATCGTTCTGGCACCTGGAGCGACCCTCCGCCTCAGTGCCTTATTCTGA
>PVJD01016183.1:0-22019 GCA_004026545.1 Mormoops blainvillei | reverse complement strand
GGGGCTTCTTTGTGCAAGTATAGATGCTAGGACTCATGATTGTGATATAGTACAAAATATATATTTTATCCTTCCTCCCAGGTTTCTGGCACAGATCTCCTAAAACTCTTGGAACTTCTTGGGTAATAGGGATGACAGAAACATCTTTCGTTATTCATAGTAAGCCCCTTTCAACCTTACCTGAGTTTATGCTAATGAGGTGATTCTTGGAGGATCTGGGGCTGGTTGCCAGAAGATCTAACCATGTGATTAGAGGGCTGGAACTTTCGGTCCTGCCCCCTGACCTACAGAGAGGGGAGAGGGGCCGGAGATGGAGTTACTCAGCGTAGGCCAGTGATTTAATCAAGTAAGCCTACATAATGGAGTCTCCTAAACTATGGAGTTCAGAGAAGTTCCAGATCTGGGAACACACTGAGGAGCTAGAAAGGTAGTATAACTGGAAAAAGGACATGGAAGCCCCATCACTCCCCACCCCCACTGCAAACATTATTTTGTTCATCTATTCTATCGGGCTCTTTGTGAATTACATCCCTTATAATAAACTGTAAACTTAAGTAAAGTGTTATTCTGAGTTCTGTGAGCCATTCTGACAATTTATCAAACCCCAGGAGATCATCATGGGAAAGCTCAGTTTAACCAATTGGTCAGAAGTACAGGTGACAACCCGAGTCTTATGACTGGCATCTGAAGTAGGAGGCAATCTTGTGGGACTGTGCCCTTAACCTGTGCTAACTCTGGGCAATCAATGCCAGAATTGCGTTAAACTGTGGGATATTCAATTAGCGTTTGCTGAGAATTGAAGAATTGCTTGGTGTGGAGAAAACAGCACATCTGGTGTCAAAAGTGTTTTGTGGGTAGAGAGGAAACAAGTTTTCTTTTAGTTGATATTCCTCTCAATGATGTACAGAGCACAACCCCTGTCTCTAGAGGGTAGAGAGCGATTTCCATATAGTGTAGAGCATATGCACCGTGAGGTCAAGGGTCATACGGTCTTGTTTGCAACTGCAGCCTCTACCCCTATCCAGCACAGTATATGGCAATAAGAACATGCTCCCAAAATATACTGAATTAATGCATACAAGTCCAGTATTGCTTCACTGATGAAAGGTTACTCTTGAAGCCTCAACTCGTTAATGCTACCCTACAGACCGCCCAAGTTGGCCTCAGGAGAAACAGAACCAGTGTACATTCAGATCTTGAGAGTGGTCATCCAAAATACATACCTTATGAAAAAGTAAGGATATTCAGGCTGAGTAATGATATACTGGGTTTGCAAATAACACATGTTCATTTACATGTTGCTAAAGGCTCCTTGCTAGGAAACGAAACACTTGTAATTTAATATGCAGTGTTCTCAGAGTCCACAGCCAAACCACCTCAAGCTGTGAACGCCTTGGCTCTGAAGAGCCGGTCAGGGTCAGGGCAGGGCAGTACTTGGCCTAATGCCCCTTTAGAATACACCAAACAGCTACAGGAAGTGGTTTCTGTGATTCAGTAGGTGGCACACTTCCTTTTGAGTCACAACTGAATCACAGCTGTGAGAGGCTAAAAAGACCTACTTCTTTATCCCACACTTTTTCCTTATTGCCAGTAGTAAATTTATCACAGTCGGATAATATATCCTGTTTAGTTTAACCAAAAAGAAAAATAAAATTAGCAAATCAACTACGATGAGACAAGAAAGGTCAGGGAAACATGGTAAACTGAACTGAATCCAAGCATCACAATTTCATCAGAGGGCAATATTCTCTGAGGAGGTTGAAAGAAAAGCAATAGTCCGTTTTCACCTGGATCACTAAGGCCCCTGGTTCTCTTGATTCAAATCTGACCCATTTCCAGTGGAAGCAATTAGATCACGCTTACGTAAACCGTGTTGCTTTAAGTGGCCTGTTCTCCTCTTCACTCACTGACCTGGCATGTCTGCTGGAAGGCTGTTCTCAGTGCTGGCCCAAGCATGGCCCTAGTTCAGCTATGGGTGAAACGATTCTGTTCTGAATGTACTGAATGCTGCTGGCAATGCTGTGAATCGTTTTGAGGCTTAAGGAAAACCCCACAGATATCAACAAGTCATAAAAACAGACGTATTTTCCCCTCATCTTTTTTCCCAGTATGCCTTTTATTCTTCAACAGTAAAAGCTCTGGGACTATGAACATATTTATCCATATTTTCATCTGATGAATTAGATTCTGGTATTGTTTCTTCCTTCTATTCTAATTTGTACTGATTAGTTGGATGTTGCAGAACAAAGATTGAGAAACTCATGCTTATATGTCCTGTGTTTTTATCACTCCTGGAGGGACTAATAATTAGACTGGAATCAGAATCTTACTGTCAAGTTAATATTCCACAGCTCCTTCTGTGAACTATTCCTATAGTTTAAAAAACAAAAGATTTAAAGTCACATAGACCCGTGTTCAGATTCAAGCTCAACAAAGAATTGTAGGGCTGTGTGTCCTTGGTTAAGTCTCCTAAACTTTCTGAGCCATAGTTTCTTCAGTCTATAAAATGGGATTCCAAAATAAGGATAATATTACTGTGAGAACTAGATAAAGCTTTTACATTGTGCCTAGGATAGTTTCTAGCTCATACACGGTATTCAAAATAATCTAGTGTCCTTTCTCTCTATTTACAATACCTTTTCACTGGGATGAAGAGAACTTGGACGCAGCAACTGCATGGGCACGCTAAGTCATGTCCTTCCCAAAGACGTCAGCCACGTCCAGCTCCTTTAGCACTTTCATCAACAGCACCTGCAGTACATGTGATACTAAATAGCCTCTTTAATGGAGCAGGAGAGAAGCTCCGCCAGGAAGCAGGCTTTAAAGCCAAAGCCAGCTCTTCTGGACAGGACAGTTGTGGCTGAGAGATGACAGCCAAATGTGAAGGGAGTCCTCATCTGACACACCTCACAGCCATGAGGGCCCAGGTCAAACAAGGCGACAGCTGGCAGACAGGGGGAAACGCTAACGTACTATGACATTTGAAAAGCCCTTTTGAAACATCCAGCCTCCCATGTCCCTGTGATGCCTCCCACATCTCTTCAGTTCCTCCCACATGGCCATTCACAGAGGACCCAGATCATCATCTAGTACTCACCTGTCTTAGAGTCACCACTTCATATATTGTCATGGCTCGGTTACCTGTCTCTTCCACTAGACTGGGAGCTGCGAAAGGCAAGGAATGTGTCTTATTTATCCTGTAACCAACCCTTACCGGTAACTCAGTGCCTAATCCATAACATGTGTTCAACCAATGTTTGTGACGTGAAAGAAATACAAAAAAGTCAAGTCGGAAAGACCGTGAGAAAGTTTGAAACAGGAATTGGTGGCTTCTGGGGCCAGGGTCTCAGAGGAGGACTGGCTGGACAGGCGTGTCTTGAGGAAAGGAGCTAGAAGTCAAACCCCTAGTGTGACAATATGGGGAAAAGAAGAAGGAAACTGTTTTGAAAATCGCGCTTGTTGTGGGCCGTCCATGCTGGACACAGGATTTCTGGATGCCTGGGTATTGTCAGAGCGCATGCTGACGCGTGTTTGCCGGGGGCTTCCCTTTAAATAGCTCCTGAGGGTGGGATGACTCAGTAGCCAGATGATGGGATGCTCTTGGGCAGCCTCTTTTTTTTTTTTTTAACTTTTATTTTATTTTTATTGCATTTTTCTCCATGGCCATTTATCCCCCTAATACCTTCTCCTCACCTCAATCACCACTCTGTTGTTCATGTCCATGAGTCCATTTTACTTTTTGCCCATTCCTTCTACGCCCTAACGCTTGTCCCCAGAGCCTGTTCTCCCTCTGTGAGTCAGTCTCTATTTTGCTTGTTATTTCAGTCTAGTCATTAGATTCCACATATGAGTGAAATCATATGGTATTTGTCTTTCTCTGACTGACCTATTTCACTTAGCATAATGTTCTCCAGGTCCATCCATGTTGTCACAAAGGGTAAAATTTTCTTCTTTTTTATGTCTGAGTAGTATTTTGAGTGACAACTGGCATTGCCCTAGGTGTCTGTGGCTCTGATAGCTCCTATCTTAGCAACCCATCACTAATCTGGGGACCGACAGATTTTGTTTGATAGGCACGATCTCTCACCCCAAGCATGGAGATTCCTTTTTAAAATGGACTCTTATCAATGGGCCCCATTTCTGAAATTTAGGGACTACTTTTAAGTTTCTATTCTATCTTCATATTAAGGACTCCTGTCCACCTTCAGGATAAAGTAAGAAATCAATATCCTGGCAACGGAGGTCCTCCGGAAAAAAGTGATCTGCACCTATTTCTGCAGCATGATAGACTCTGTTTTGTTTATTGTTCTTCCTGAGGGCTGGCTTGCTAATGTATGTTTCTTTGTTTTTGTACCTGGTAGATAAACAGCGGCGGGACAAAGCTTTAAGAAAGAGGTCTGGGAGGAAATCCTATCTAGTACCTATTTCTTGAGAACTGCAGAGTTTACCATTATTAAAATTTAGCAGCACAACACTTTCATACTGGTCATTAAAGAACAGTGTCCTCTGGATTTTTTGTTTAATAAATGCTGGTCAGCTTTCTAATAGGGATCCAAGAATTGCTTAGATTCAAGGATCAGAAAGCATACCAGCAAGGGGAGCATTTGAGATCTTGCTCCTCGGCATATTTTGTCAGTTCAGCCCAAATAAACTCTTATAAAAATTCAAAAAAAAAAATTGACCTGCAAGGGGCTTATAAATTAAATTTGTGAATTGGAGTGCCTGCAAAATGCTATCCCTGAAAAAGCTAAATAAAAATTCAAACTTTTGATGTCAATCACTCTAAGTGTCTAAATTCTTGCAGGTCTGACTCAGCTTTCACATCACATTTTTGCAAACTGCGGCTCAGATGAAGGGAATAGCCCATACCAACCACAGACCCACTCTTTATCTCTAATACCATCCTCCCGTCCACTCCGAACAGCTTTCCTGATGAAAATTTCTCAGCTGCATCCATACAGTAGTTTCTGTGGTTTCAGTTCCTGGCAGTCCACCTTAGTCTGAAAATATTAAATGGGAAATTCCAGAAATAAACAATTCATAAGTTTTAAATTTCACGACATTCTAAGTGGCATGATGAAATCTCGCACTGTCCAGCTCTGTCCAACCTGGAACAAAAATCATCCCATTGTCCAGTGTCTCCACACTATGTTTGACACCCAACAGCTAGTCACTTAGGTTATCAGGCCTTTGTCATGCATCACAGTTCTTTTGTTCAAGTAACCCTCATCATCAGAAGGTCAATGGTTAAATAAAATAGATATTAGCCTATGGTTACTAGCCTGTGGTTACAAAAAAAAATAGATATTAGCCTATAGCTATGTCACAGTGCCAGAGTTATTCATCTCACTTTATTTCATCATGTAGATACTGCATCATCTCACATTAGCACAAGAAGAATAGTGAATACAGTACCATCGGATATTTTGAGGAAGAAAAAGACCACATTCATATAACTTATGGTTTATTGTTATAACTGTTTTACTTTATTATTGGTTATTGTTGTTAATCTCTTACTGTGCCTAATTTATAAATTAAACTTAGTCATAGGTCTGTATGTGTAGGAAAAAATGAAGTATTTATAAGGTTCAGTACTATTTGTGGTTCAGGCATCCACTGGGGGGTCTGGGGATGTCTCCCCCTCAGATAAGTGGGAACTACTACATAGTCCCTGGTGAACTAGAACATTGTTCACATATTTTATGTTTCCTAAGAGTTTAGTTCAGTGGGTCCTGAACATGTATGGTGCTTTTTACCATTTATTTGATTTGAATTTGAAAGAAGACCTGTCCAAAAGCCACATTCGTGGCTTTTGTTTAACCCCCAAGGTTTTCATTGTCAACATAATTATTATTTGCAATAATAATTTTTTATTGCAAATGGTGGTAGCTCTACAAATCCCTTTTGGAACCCAGAGATAAATGCTCCACTTGAGGTAAATGTTGGGTAACAGAATTAAAGAGAAAAAATGTTCAGATCTTTTTGTGATCCTAATTTAGTTGCAATTTTTACTTTTTCTGCTTTGAGACTTTCTATAGTTACGAGTCCTTAGGAAATACATTTTGAATTACTTATAACAATTTTTAACACTACTGAAAAATGAAAGAGAATAAAACAACACCTTGTTTCATGAGTTGATTACAGACATTTCATAATGTGTTGATAAGCACAGGGAAGAAACTAAAACATCTCTGATCTCATAACCCAGAAATAACCACGATTAATATTCTAGAGTTCCCAAAGTTTTTCCATGCACAAGGAATTATGCTCGTCAATGTAGGAAGCATCCAAACCTGCAGAGAATTTTTGTGAAAGTGTATTTGAACCAAACCAACGACAATTGCCAGGGAACAAGAACCAGAATGCTCTGGGGAATCACAGCTTTGCAGTTCCTTTTACGCATCTGAAGTTAAGGAGGGATGTAAGGGAGATTACCTGAGGGTGGGAGAAAGGAAGACCAGGATTGGATTACAAACTAGTTAAGATTATGTGCTCTCACACTTTAGAAGGAGGGGTCTGAAAGGGGGCATTTCTAAGGTGTAACCTAAATACACAGAAACAGTGGGCAAGGCTTGTTAAGGCAAAGATAAGTCTTTCAGTAAAGAAGTTACACGCCTGGGGTGTGACTCTCCACCAGGACCTGCCCAGTTAGGAATTTGTGATTTATTACAGCACCCTTTTTTGTCCACAAATGTTCTCATCACAATGAGGCGTTCCCTTTCCACCTATATACAATGAACACCCAACATCTGTTCTAGTCCTTCTCTATTTTTCTTACCCAGTTTTACTTTATTTCATATCATCTAGTACCACCACATATATGTGTTGCATGTTTAGAAGACTGGCTGACACAGAGGAAGCACTTTATGTTGACAATGACCATGGCAATGAACATGGACTTACATAATGCTTACTGTTTGCCAAGTACCTGTTTTAAGAGCTTTATAACTATTAACCCATTAATATCATCACATCACTTCATATTAACCATCTAACCTAGGAGCCGTAACTACCTGTACTTCTAGATAAAGAAGCTAAGGTGCAAAGAGATTACATAAGCTGTCCAAGGTCACAGAACTTGTTGGGGTAGAGCAGAGATTTAACTGAACCCTTGATGAGAATTATATACTATAGCAGAACAGAGACTTTGTTTTGTTCACGTTCTACCAACAGGGCTTAGAATAATGCCTGGTACTTAGTATAAATGTATTAACAAATGAGTGAATAACATTACCTGCTTCTCAGAGCCTTGAAGGTTAAAAATGTTAATACATGTAAAAGGTTTAAGTCAATGCCTGGCGAATTGTTAAGACCTCAATAAAGATTAAAAATATAAAAAGGAAGCTGTCCATAGCTGTCTTTCAGTTAACCTTGGCCAGTATTAATACCCCTCTTCTGTTTTCTGAGCAGCAATTAGATATTGTAATGAGTTCTCAGCTTTAAATTAGAACAGTTTTCCAGCTATGTGCAAATCTATTATTGCTGAACTATGAGCTGGACAAAGGCCTTGAGTGCTAAACTCAAATAATGGAATTTCCCCTTACTTTGTGAGGAATCTCAAGTAAGTGAATAGAATCTTTAAAATCTTAGAGTTTCCTCTCATTAATTTTTCTTAAAACATCAGATTGAAGCTTATTTGCCAGGTACAAAAGTGAGTGAACAGTAGGAAACAAATACTAACAGGAAAAGATGGAAATAGCCTTACTTGGAAACAAGGAAACAGACTTGTTTTGTTTATAAATATAAGATCAAGGGAGTGTGATTTCCTCAGCAACATTGAATATTGCTGAGAAATAAGATAAAATAAATGCATAAATATTCAGATATGTATATAGATATCTGTATCTAGATAAGTCATCTCATACTAAATCAGAGTTTTTCAGATTGGATTAAATACATTGGAATAAATAAATAGATCGTGTGACACAGAGTTCCTTGACTTCCAGGATGTTCTGCTTCCTGAACAAATTAGAGAGATATTGAACTTGGAAAACAAGAACAAAGAAAAAGTAAAAACCTGGCAAACCCAGTGTCAGAGATTTCCCACTGGCTCACTCATCACTTAAATGAGGAAACCTGCAAGGACTTTAGCAGAACTGTATTTTCAGTATAACTTTTGGTCTGAAGTTTCTTTTCCATCCACGTGGAACTATTCAAGTGCTCAGAGTGCCAAGAAATACAGTTCTACAACGTTGCTCAGACACTATAAAGATAACTCCTAGACTTTTTTTTTTAATATAGCCGTCAAGAAAATCATAATTGGTAAAGTTTATAAGAGAAAAACCAAAATACATTTCTCAGAAGCCAGCCAGCAGCCTAGTGTTACCTTGCTCAACTATTTTTGCAAAGTAATTATCTCAATGCAGGCACTGGATGGCAAGAAAAAGTTTGCAGCTTAAGAGTAAAAATGTGAAAATAACATGTCATTTGAAGGGCCTAATTATGCTTTTGGAAAGGGCACTGAACTGTAGCTATTTTCATTAGTGGGCATACGCTGTGCAAAGTCCCACTTCAGTCGGGCCCTGCTGTTGCCACCAAACCATGCCCTTCGTGTAAATATTAGTGCAATTTCTACCACAAGCATAAATCATGGGGATATTAACCAGATCTCCTTGAACGGCCCCCCTGAGTTCCTCCTGGCAGTAATGAATCTCACCCAGCAGTCAGCTGAACATGTTTATCTTAAAATATTTAAACATTTACTTGGTGTAAAATAAGGGAGCAATGGCAGCACGTGGAATGGCAATTTTCTCAGCAAAAAAAGGAGAAATATGTGTATGCTTTACAGTAACTCCTTACCTCACACACACATTCCAAATCTAAAAAAGAGGAAGATATAAAACTCCCCCTGAAAAAGTTACAAAGTCATTTCTCAGAAGAACCCAAACAAGACAAAACGCTCAAAAGTTGGAATGTCCCCTCGTCCTAATTTTCCTTTCCTTGTCAGTGTTAACATTCTAATTCTCTCTCCACTGTGTCTTTTACTTTGGTAAATCCCCTTAGATCTCCACTATATTAAATTAAAAATAAAAGTTTTTCCCGCAGGCAGTGTTATTGAAACCAATCTAGCCCCGCCAGTACAAACTTGACAACCAGGCCAGTAATTTGTGCCACTAACAGAATGATTCCTCCTCACTCCAAGACTCAGCCAGACTCACACAAGCAAACAGCAAGACAGGTTAGCAGGCCTCTCCATCGGGCTGGAGCCCTCTCTGTCTTCCTGGACTGGTTTCCACATCTGAGAAGAAATTTGTACAGAACATGCTTTAAAGAGTATTTACAGATAGATCTGGAATGCTTGCTTAAAATATGGAAAAAGAGATAGAATATTGCAAGCCACCTCTTACTGTGAACCGTGTCTTGTGATGACACCACACAAGCTGTTTCCCACGGGTATTCAGCCTCGTGGAAGATGCGACTCACTTTTTGCAGCATTTTAAACATCCCCAGTCCTACTACACAACAAAACAAACAGAAATTTCCATAGTTCTACTGCAGTTTAGTCCTGTATATTGAGGGTTCGTATGGCAAATCTCCTGTCTGTTGTGATTCAATGTTGCCTAGAATGAAACCCAAGAACAAACCCCAATATACCTGAAGAGCCAATGCTTAAATTCCGTTTTGGCCTAACCTCTCCATTAAAAGCTGTGAACATTAAAAAATGTTATATAAAAATAACCTCTACGTTTCCATACAGAATGAAAAAGGACACATAACTACAGTTAGCATTTCTAAACACAAGGTTAGGAACGTTGCACTTGCAGTGTAATTGCGAAGCCACTAATGATTGTAGTGAGCTGTGAAACTGCACTTGTAGCATGTAATTGTCATTGACAATAAATGCGGAGGTTTACAAAATTCAATTGCTACTCTAATAAATGGACCACATCAGTAGATCATAAACGAACTTCTAGAAACTTTCAATGCAAATTCACATTTTGCAGTTGCACACCCTGAATCGTAAGATATACTGTAAAATATAAAGTCAAGAATAGTGTCTATTAAAAAAAGAAAAAATAACAGTTGGCTTGGCCAGCACTAGTAAATCTCCTTCACTTTCAAGCTTAGGATTGTTTGCTGCTACCTTCACTACGTCTAATCTACTTTATTTAATATGGTTCATAAAACTTTTACAGTGAAGAACATAGTATAGCATATATTCTGGCATCCTTATTTTCATCTTGGTAAATTCCCATAGTAAATCACCTTGGTAAATCACAATATTAAATTTAAAAGAAAAGTTTCTGTCACAGGCAGTGTTACTGGGGAGGAAAATAAGTATCTAGCACTAATTTATTAATTAATTTAAAGATTTCCCTATTGTCTGTACCCTTATATCCAGTCCACCACTAAGTCCTGTCTATTCTACATTAAAGATCTATCTTTTACCTTTGTGTTACTCTCCCCAAGGCCTAGCTACCACCCTCTCTCAGCTGGAGGAGTGCAGAACCCCCTTTACTTGTCTCCCCACTTTTGCTCTTGCCTCCTCTCCCCTCTAATCTATTTTGCATACAAAAGTCAAAGACATATTTTTAATTTAATTTAATTTTTTATTTTAGACAGAGGGGAAGGGAAGGAGAAACAGAGGGTGAAAAATAGCCGTGTGGGAGAGAAACATCAATTGGTTGCCTTCTATATGTGCCCCAGGGGACCTTCCCCACCACCCAGGCATGTGCCTTGACTGGGAGTTGACCTGGCAACCTTTAGGTTCCCAGGATGATGCCTACCTAACCAACTGAGCCACACCGGCTGGGACACATTTCACATTTTAAATCTGACTCCCCTTCTTAAAATCTCAAAAAGTAAAAGCCACACTGCCTGGCTTGGCCCGCGTTGTGCCATATCCTGGAACTCCCTGTGTCCTACCACACTGCTTTTCATGCACCATGTCCCAGCCATGCACTGTCCTTTTTCCCGTTCCTTTAATGTACCAACCACTTGCTGCTCCCTCTGCCTGGAACAATTGTCCCTCTGATTTTTTAAATCACACCAAATACTAAATGCTAATTGTATTTTCAAACAGTGAAGTTATTGTTTAGCCATTTTCTTTTCTTTGAGCCACTGGGTAGATATTACTGGTTCACCATGATCTGCCTGCCCCTCCTTCTTGGGCGTAAAGGAGACTCTACTTGGTAACGTACTTGTAGTCCCTTGAGGCCATGTGACCAGTGCTAGCCAATGAAACGTGAGCATGAGGAAGGTGTGTCACTTCTAGGCTGAGAAAGAGGACCCTCTGATTTTTGCACGACCAGTTCCCATTATCATTTAGGTTTTGGTTCAAATGTCATCAGCTCAGGGAGGCTCCTCAACTCCAGTCCAGTCACTCTGCCCACATGACCCCGTTTTGTTTTTTTCCACCACATTACACTATTTACTATTTGAAATCATTTATGTGTTTATTTAACATCTTCTCTTCCACTAAAAATATTTATTAAAACATTAAGTTTCATAAGACAGTGACCTTTTTACCTTTTGCACTGCATTTTCTCCTGTGCCTAGTGCAGTGGCTGGCATATGGCAGTATTCAAGAAATACATATTACATATATGAACCAAGTGGAAATAAGAAACATTCAACCAAGTCCCACTCTTCAAGACATCGAATATGGCAAACCTCATTTAGTCAATCATGTATCCATTCGCCCATCCATTCACAAATTTATTCAATAACTTTCACTGAGCACTTACTATGAGTCAGGCACTGTACTAGACAACACAAACGTGAGTAAAATGGGGTCCTAGCCATTGTGGTACCCAGAATGTGGTGGACGGTAAGATGTAAGCACATAATTCTGAAACCATGTGGTACATTACAAAATAAAGATTGGTGTAAAGTGCTGTGGGAGCAACATGGAGAAAGGAATTAGCACTGAAATATTTATTAAACCTTTTCACTAGGAATACTATGTTATATGTTTTCTAGTATTTTTATATAGAAGTGCTAAATTGTGAAGCTTATGTTATGCTATGATTGCAATGATCCTTGGCCTCAGAAAAGCATTACAAGTCTAATTTAATAAAATGTTAAGGACAATTTGATAAATTCAGATTTAAATGGCGTGCCACTTATTTTTCTAGAAGTGCTATTCTGTTTTAATCCACAGAGTAAAATCGTCACTATGCCTAGGCTGCGCCACTGGGTGTGGAAACTCCTGTTTTTACAAATAGAATTTGTGAGCCTGGTTAATAATTTGATGTCTTTGTGCTTTGGTTTTCCCACTGACAAGACATAATGTCAGAAAAATTTCTTCTATTACCTTCAAGCTAATAATGTTTGAATTAAGGATTTTTGTTTTGTTTTTGTTTTTTTAAGCACAACAAACCCAATGCATGTCTTGGATGAATATTTAAGTTGTCTTAAAATAAATCTTGAACTTTTGAATCCTGCTTTAATAGAGTGCTGCGATCTTGAGAAAAATAATCTCTCTAAATCCCAATTTCTTCAGCTATGAATTTAGGTTGCTCTTTTAAGAACTGAGTTGATGATGAGGGGAGCCAGGTTTGCTAAAGTAATTGTGGTGGCAGAAATGTAGTAGTCTCAGAAGCTACTGAGGTGGTTCATTCTATCTCAGTACAGTGGGAAAAAAAAAAAGATTCAGTTAATAAATGTGTTTGGCACAAGATAAGCCCTCAATAAATGGTAGTTATATTTTTATTTATAGTGTTTTATTTTTAAAATACAGTCAATCTATGCTGTTCATTGATTCCATTTTTATGAATTTGCCTACTGGCTACTATTTATTTATAACCCTAAAATCAATATTTTGGCACTTCAACAGCCATTCGCACACACGTGCTTGCACAGAGCAGTGAAAAATGTGAGTCACTGGAAGTGCAAGTTTCTACTGAAGTCCAAAAAGATGGCGCCGTGCCTTTTTGTCTCAGCTTTCACGGTGTAAACAACTGTCCTTTTCACAGTCTATTTAGTACCATGTTTTACTCATTTCTGCGATTTCAATTGGAGATTTCACTGTTTAAAATGGTACCCAAACATAGTGCTGAGTGTTTTCCTAAGAACAAGAAAGCTATGGCAGGTCTTACAGAGAAAACACGTATGTTAGATCAGCTTCGGTGTGGCGCAAATCATAGCACTGATGGCCATGACATTATTATTCAATAAGTAGCTTTTATTTTTTATGTTTTTAAAAGATTTTGTTTATTTATTTTTAGAGAGAGGAGAAGGGAGGGAAAAAGGGAAGGACAGAAACATCAATGCACGAGAGGAACGTTGATTGGTTGCCTCTCACATGCCCCGACCTAGAATTGAAGCAGCAACCTTTTGGTTTGCAGGACAACTCCCAACCCACTGAGCCACACCAGTCAGGGCAAATAAGTTGTCTTTCAACAGAAAAGTTATGCATTGATCTGTTGACAAAAAGGCTTACAGGAACGTAACCTTGTATTTCCCCTAAGAGCAATGGTTCGGTGTTTACTAATTCTGTGTTCATGGTGACTCTGTGGAACATAAGTGCCATGAATCATGAGAATCAACTGTGTTTGTATCAGAGCCTCGCTTTAAAAACACTTGCTGTTTAGTGGAATTCTACACAAACAAGAGTATTAGAATTCTCAGAATAACTTTATTCGTATAAATACCAGAAGTACCCACTTATATCAATATCAGAATGGGAAATTAAGAAAACAATCCCATTTATGAGCTTCAAAAATAATAAAATGTCCCATTGCTTTATACCGTAATGTGCTGGGCAGGCTTGAAGCCTAGGGGCAATAGGCCATCCCACGTAGGAGTACCTATTTGATAGAACCCAGCTAATAGTAAGAATCAAAGCCAAATCTAATTTCTGCCACTCTAACTAGAGTTCTCTTGGTTTTATCTGGGTCAACCTGGTAGGTAAGGCAGGGAAACAAAACATAAACATGATGTATGAGAAAATAGGTTTTACTTCCGAATATAGGCTGGGGCAAAAGCAGGTATACAGCTGTTTGTATAAAAAAATAATACAATAACTAATTAATAATACTAGAATAAGCTGTGTTTTGCATACCCACAGCTATAAACCTACTTTTTTCCCACCCTGTATATGACTTGAGTGAGAAGACATTTTGGAAAGAAGAAATTTTATTCTTTGAGAGCAAAGCATCCTCCCCCTCATCAAATTCACATATAGCCAGGATGTTAAAGAGAAGAATTGCCTTGAATGAGAGAGGGTTGTCACAAATTCTCTCTTCCATGAAACTGCAATTATGCAGAAAGTCTCTGGCATTGGTTGCTGGTTTACATAAAGGTATTGAAAGCAACTATGGAGAGTAGATCTTGGGAGCAAACACATGAAAACATTATCTACAATTATTGCCTAAACACCTCTCAGAAGATTAGCCTTGACAGAGACTTAGGCTCAAGGAAGTAAGAATAGACAAAGGCAAATTTGTATCTGGGACAAAGCTCAGGAAAAGTCTAGACCAGGACAGTGGTTCTTACTCATTAGTGAGATTTAAGAATCACACCAGAATCAAGCTAAAAAGCAAAGACCCAGTTTGATTCCTGGGTGGGATTCTCCTTCCATGGGAATAGTTACCTGAGTTCCAGGAACTAGCAGTTTTATAAGGAATTCTGATGCAGATTGTCCTGGGCCATAGTTTAGGTGCTGATGGATGGACATCCAACTTAGAGGAGCTGTGACAACCGCTAATAGAGTCCTTCCTTACCACTCACCCAAGTGCATTCCCATGCATTATTCTGAGGATATAATGAATAAATGGAGTGTTTTTCTGAGAGGAAAAACTTACAAGGCTGTGCTAACTAGACTGGAAGAATGAAGGGTCCTGAAAACAAAATTTGTCCATGTATAATTTTCTATAACTTTTTCTTTTATTTTGAGGGGTGCATAAAGTACATGGAAAGAGTGTATGTCAATATTATGCTGAAATGGGACATTCCATGATTAAAGTGGTAATATCAGTTGTTTCTAAACTTATATTAATTGCTTCTAAATTTAAATTTAAAATTCAGACCCAGCACTGGTGCTAAGTTGGAATCTGTATCAATCTGGTGAATACCACTTGCCCCTACCTGGTGACCTACAACTAGGCTCATGCAACTTGTGTGCCACAAGAGGCTCCATCAGTGGCTGAGACTAACAGGCAGCTGGCAGGACAGGGTGGATCTTGCAGTGCCTTGGGCCTTTTGCTGACTTGTCCAGCCTGGATAGTGGTGGAAGCTAACCTTGGTACACAGCTTGGCCCCTCCCACGCCCAGCAAAGAAAACCAACCACCATGGATAGCTTTGTAGCTCCTAACAGGTAGCCCTGGAACAGTTACAGTGTCTGCCATTGACCTGTACCACAGTCCCTCCCAAGAGGCCCCAGAAACAACACATCCAGTTATTAGCTTCAGACCACATCAGAGCACAGTACAATTAACTTCACAAGTGGCATGCTGAAAGGGATATTTCAGCAAGCACCAGGCCCTGCTGGCGAGAATTCTGCTTTGTAGGGTCAGCTGACACACAGCAGTTCATAGATTGTGGTTGGGGTCAACCCTCACAGTCAGCCAACCTGAAGGACAACCCTAACCATGGAGAGGCCACCAACAATCAAGAGTATAATACAATAGGAGGGCTCATATAATTGCACAAGTGACATTCCTAGAGCATGTAGTTCAGGTCAGGGATAATGTACCACTGAACCCCACAGGACACCTATTGCAGAAGACCTTTTCGAGATGGGAATAATGTAAGGTTTACCTAATACACAGAAACAAATATAGTGAGGCTTTCAAAATGGGGATACAAAGAAAAATGCCCCAAAAGAAAGAACAGGAGAAATCCCTAGAGAAAGAACTAAATGAAATGGAAACAAGCAATCTACCAGATACAGAGTTCATAACAATGGTTATAAGGATGCTCAAGGAACTTAGGGGGAGAATGAATAAGCTCAGTGAAGTCTTAAACAAATAGATTAAAAAAAAAGGACATAGAAGCCATTAAAAAATATCTAGTTAGAGATGAAGAATACAATTGCTGAAGTAAAGACTATACCAGTAGGGATCAAAAACAGATTAGATGAAGCAGAGTATCAAATTAGCCATTTGAAAGACAAAGTGGCAGAAAACAATCAGAGCAGCGAAAAGAAAAAAAATTTAAATGAGGATAGGAGACCTTTGGGATAGCATCAAGCATAACAACACTTGCATCATACGGGTACCAGAAGAAGAAGAGAGAGAGCGCAAGGGACTGAGAACTTATTTGAAGAAATGATGAGTGAAAAATTCCCTAACCTGGTGAAGGAAAAAGATGCGCAAGTCCAGGAAGTACAAAGAGTTCCAAAAAAGATGAAAACTAAGAGGCTTGACAAGACACATCAAAATTAAAAATGACAAAGATTAAAGACAATAAGAATCTTTTTTTTTTGAAAAATTTTATTTATTTATTTTTAGACAGAGGCGAAGGGAAGGAGAAAGAGAGAGAGAGAAACATCAATGTATGGTTGCCTCTCATGCACGCCCCATTGAGGACCTGGCCTGCATATCAGGCATGTGCTCTGACTGGGAATCAAACCAGCAACCTTTGTTTTGCAAGCCAGCACCAAATCCATTGAGCCACACCAGCCAGGGCTAAAGGCAATGAGAATCTTAAAAGCCACAAGAGAAAAATAATTTCCTATAAGGGAACTCCCATAAGGCTGTCAGCTGATTTCTCAACAGAAACATTTCAGGTCAGAAGGGATTGGCATGAAACATTCAAAAGGATGAAAAGCAAGGACCGTGAGTACTCCACCCAGGAAGCTTATCATTTAACATTGAAGGAGAGCTTTGACTGGTGTGGCTCAGTGGATTGGGCGTCACTCTACAAACGAAAGTTCACTGGTTTGATTCCTGGTTAAAGCACCTCCTGGGTTGAGGGCCAGGTCCCCAGTGAGGGATGTAAAGAGACATCTGATTGATGTTTCTCTTTCTTTCTTTTTTTTTTTAAATATTTTTTAGATTTACTTATTTATTTATTTATTTTAAAGAGGGAGAAAGAGAAGGAGAGAAACATCAATGTGTGGTTGCCTCTCGCAGAGGCCCCAGCTGGGAACACGGCCTACAGTCCAGTCATATGCCCTGACGGGAGACTGATCTGACAACCTATTGGTTTGCTGGTGTTCAACACACTCAGCCACACCAACCAGGGCCAAAACAAGCCTTACTAAATATAAGTAGATCAACATCATACCAAGCATCTCTCCTGCCACAATGGTGTGAAACTAGAAATTAATCAAAATAAAAAATGGAAAAATTCAAACACATGGGAGCTATGAGATCTAAGAAGAAATCAGAAGATACCTCATCACAAATGAAAATGGAAACACAACAACCCTAAATCTATGAGACACAGCAAAAGCAGTTCTAAGAGGGAAATTTATAGCAATATAGGCATACTTCAAAAACAAGAAAAACCTCAAATAAACGGTTTAACCTAAACCTAAAAGAACTAGAAAAAGTACAGCAAAAAAAGCCTAAAGTGAGTAGAAGGAAGGATATAATAAAGATCAAGCAAGCTCTGGTCAAGTGGCTCAGTTGGTTGTAGCATCATCCCATACACCAAAATGTTGCAAGTTTGATTCCGGGTCAGGGCTCATGTCTAGGTTACATGTTTGATTCCTTGTCAGGGTGTATACAGGAGGCAACTGATTGATGTTTATCTCTCTCTCTCATTCTCTCTTTCACTCCCTCTCTCTAAAATCAATAAATGTAGCCTCAGTTGAAGATTTAAAAAAGAAAAAAAAAGCCTGTGTGGAATATTGGAGGAGAGGGAGAGCAAGTCGTCAGGTGTGGCTGGATGGTTCTGTGTGTGTGGGAGAGTGGGAGGAGATGAGATGAGAGTACAGAACCCCCTAGACCATTGCGTCAATTTTGGCTTTTACTCTGAGTGAATGGTTTTGAGCAGAGAAGTTACTTGACCTGACTTCTGTTTTTAAGTGATCACTCTGACGGTTGTGTTGAGAATACCTTGTTAGAGGGCAAGGGTGGAAGCAGAGAAAATGTTTGGGGGATTAGTGCCATGACCCAATGGGGAGGTGACAGTGACTTAGATGATGGTAATAATGAAGATGGTGAGAAGTGGTTACAAATCTTGGTATATTTTGAAGACAGAGCCATTAAAGTTTCCTAACAGTTTAGATGTGTCATGTAAGGGAAAGCCAGAATTCAAGGATGTGTCCACGGATTGAGCAAATAAAGGACAGAGGTCATATTAACTCAGATGTTATCTGTGTTTTACCTAGCACTGCACCATACTCAAAAGCCTACAAGCCTACTAATCAGTATGAACTTAAATTAGATTGAAACATGAATGCACATTGCTTAAGTGTGTAACCACTGGAAGCTGGCTGCCTAGGTTCTAATCTTGACTCACCACTTACTAGCTGTGTGACCTTGAGTAAGTTACTTAACCTCTCTGTGCCTCAAATTCTTTTTATATGAAATGGACATAGAGATAGTACCTACTTCATTGAGTTGATAACAGTCAGTGAATTGATATATGAAAACTATTAAAAACAGAACCTAGCATGTGGATGTTAGCTAACAGTACTGTTACCACACTAAATGTGAAAAAGTTGCAACTCTTTTTCCCATATCCTTTTAGAGTTGCTTTTTCCATTTCTTTCCACAGTGAGTCACTTGGTGACTTTTAATAAGGAAGTTGTAAGCCTTTCTGGGAACTTCAGAATAAAGGCTACGTGTGATTTCCATTTGCCAATTTGTCAGATGAATATTTAAGGAACAAAAGAAATAATATTTTGGTTGGAGGAAATGTCCACACATTCAAAAATTAAAATTTAAAGCAGTTACTCTCAGATTCATGCTTCATCTTTTGATTATGCTAGAATAAAGAGAGGAAATGTTTGAAAAAGAGACCTTTGATAGCATCTAACTTAATCCTTCCTTTAACAATTTAACGTTGTTAGGTAACCCAGATGCCAGCGCCCAGGTGTCACCAGCTTAGGAGCAACTGGACTTCTAATATTGACATAAGATCGACTGAATCCTTTTTTATAAACATGGGGAAAACTCAGCATCTATCTCAACATCTTCAGTAATCTTTCAGGGACTTATATTTCTTTTAATCCTACTCTAATTTGCTGTTATCTGTTGAGATCTCAGTCTCTGATATCTTTTTTCCATCCTGTTCCTGACTTTGGACACAGCTTGCATTGCTCCCATTTCACAAAGCACCACTAATACAAGGTCAAGTTTGCAAAGGTTATACTGGAACTCGTATTAATAATAAAGACTCACAGACTTGTACGGTACAGAAAACATCCTCAAAATTATTACCATCATTCTCCTAAAATCTAGCAGTTAGGCCCTGCCGTAGAGAATTTCTGACTCCAGAATTCATCACTCCCAGTTATACTTTTAAGGCCCCAGGTCTTTCCTCTCCCAAGTCACTTCTTATCTTCAAAACTCTAAGTTTTATTTTGTTATGCAAAGCAGTTTAATACTTGAGCTAAACTCTTCCCATCTAAACTATGCCTTTCAGTGTTTCCCCTTCCATAACACGCAGATGCATTAAGGTATGATAAACGTAAGAGATCTTTACTCCAACCCCATTAGTATGTGTTAACTATCCTAAAAGGCAAAGGCTGGGAATCATTCCTTTATTAATTGAGCTACTCTATCAGATACTTTGCTGGGCCTTGGAGTAGGACCATATGAGCAAATTAGGGTAGTGACTCTGAACTCACACGCATATGGTCAACTTCACAGATAGATATTATTTTTAAACATTTACACAAGTGCATAATGCAAATTATAAATAGTATTAAGAAAAAAAGTGCAGGAGGCTATGATAATTTATAACAGATTGACCTCATCGAGTAAAGATGGATTAAAGAAGAATTTCTGAAACAGAGATTATATCTGAAAGGTAAGAATAGGCCAAGAGGGAGCAAAACTGGAAGGGCCTGAAGTGCAAGAAATCGTGGCCATTTAAAAAAAAGAAAGAAAGAAAGAAATCATGGCCATATGAGCAACTAAAAGGCCATTTTGGTTTGAGGTGGGAGACAGGGAGGGAGGATGGGAAGGAGGAGAAGTAGGTCCTTCGGGGTCTCCTAGGGCGTTGATCTTAATATAGTCTACAGACAGAGAAACCACCCATCGTTTAAGCCACTGTGGCTGCTCCAGAAGATAATGGAATAGGAATAGCAGAAGCAGGAAAAGGGAGACCAGTGGGAGGCTATCAGAGAAGTCCAAGCAAGAGCGGATGGTAGACAGTCCAGGGCGTTGACTGCGCACATGGCAGAAACATGTTTTCTCTCTGCACTGAATTATGTCCTAAGAGCTCTGTGGCATGCTGTATATTTCAAATAAATAAAAATCAAGGTTTCTCAAACTCAGCACTATCAACATTTTCGATAGGATAATTCTTTTGAAGGGGTGTGTGCGCGTGTTATATACATGGTAGGATGTTCAGCAGCTTCCCAGATTTCTCCCCATCGGTAGCTCCTCCTCCTCTCCAGTCACGACAGCCATAAGCATATACCCTGACAGTGCCAAGTGTCCCTGGGCCCTTGGAAAGGGCAGGGGAGACAATAAATCATTCCTGTTAAGAATCAGTGATCTATGTGAACAGAGATATTTATTTTTTTGAAATCTCTGAAAAAAAAGTTAAGAATTTGCAGAATAGCTTTTCTGAAAATAATTAAGATGAAAATCACAGCAAAACTGAACGCTTTTGGAGGCATTCTACAATAAAATTTCAATTAGTGCAAATAACAGAGAATGAGGAAGCTGATCTGGAAATTTTAAAGCTTGGGAGATTTTGGTCACTCATTTATAGAATTGATCACTGAAGCTAAAGAGTGAAATATAATTGCCCATTATCAAATTGTTTCATTAGTTCAAAGTAAGTTTTCTACAACCCTTCTATCACTACAGGAAAAAAGAAGAAAACCACACAAAGAAACTTTTGCTTAAACTCTTAAAGATATTTTTCAAGGTTTTTTTCTTTTAACTTCGACATAATCTCCAGAATGACTGAGATATGCTCCTGATTATTTACATAACATTTCCTTCAGAGGAAGCAGGCACATTGCAGAAACAGATACAGACAACAACTTAGCAGAATTTTGGCAGATGATGATTTTTTTCCTCTTCTTGAACATAGGGCCTGGATATTTTAGATTCACAGGAAAAATAATTCATGTTTAAGGCAGTAGAGATTCCACTTAACACTTGATAATTTAGGACTAGCAGAAAATTGTGTTGAATAAATTACTATCTAAAAATCTCAAAATTTGACTAGCTATTGAGATTACATTGGGGAAGAAAATCTAGCCCTAAATTAGTTCTTTAAATAGTTCATAACTTGCTTTAAAGAAAGTAAAATTAAAGTAGTTTAAGGATTTTAATATTATTGGTCTGACGGAGAGCGGATCTGTTAGTATTTTTATAGTACATAAGGTTTTCCCTTTCCCCTACCCGACCCCCAAATTCCTACAACCATGAACTGTCCTTTTGGCAGACTGCTCCCAAAGGCCTCATGGAAGGAAAAATTCTCTTAGATTTTGTCCTTTCCATTCCATAGATATGTTCAACGGAATGGTCTGTGATTCGGTTCCAAATCATTATTGGCAGATAACTGGAGTTTAGAAAGATTTATTGTTTTTAATTTTTTTTAATGTTCAGAAAACATTGCGTTCTGAATGTAGACTACAAAGTGCAATCTTTGATGGGCCTCTTTCTTAAACCCAGCGCACTTCAGCACTGTCGCGCAGTCCAGGGGCTCCTATATTATTTCCAACTTTTCTCCCAGGGCATTTTTTTCTTTTTCCAAAGAAACGTTTATTTGTGTTCCAACAGGGGCTTGTAAGAATCTGAGCTTACAGACACTGTGGGATCAAACTACACTTCCCTTTAGGCACTTTTAGAATTTAAAAACTGGGGAGATTTTGATCACTCGTTTATGCAATGGATCCCTGAAGCTAAACACTGAAATATAATCTAGAGACCATCACAACATCTTGCAATGTGTTTTGCATGTCAACCTAGCAAAAGGACGCAGCTTTCTCTAGGGG
>PVJD01016182.1:0-22017 GCA_004026545.1 Mormoops blainvillei | reverse complement strand
TTCTTTCTTTCTTTCTTTCTTTCTTTCTTTCTTTCTTTCTTTCTTTCTTTTCTGTGTTGTTACAAAGCTGGAACATGCCTTTGCATTCGGAAGCAGGAATGCTAGATTGTTGCAATGTACAGGACAGTCCTACAGAATGAATTATACTGTTACTTGCTCTCCCACTGCAGCAGAGAAAAAGGCTAACCTGTAAAGAGAGGCAGAATCCTGGTGTCACTTAGTGAACACATGTATCCAACCCTGCGGATGGATACCTGTCATGGACCCTGAGGCTGCACCTTTTCTGTCTAAGCCAATTTCAATTGGGTTTGATTACTTGCAACAGAAAGAGAATGACAGTTTCACACATCAAGGAGCAACAAGTGCTCTGATTTTCTGCAATTGTCTCTCATAAGTCTCCAGTCTTCTTCACATTAAATTAATCCTTTATATTAAATCATGTGTGCCGCCCACCTACCACAAATCTGACTGTATCACTCCTATGCATAAGTCCTCATTGCCTGTCTGCGCCTTAGCAAGGTAGGAAAAATCCTCGAGCCCTGGCTCCTCCCCGCCTCCCCAGCCTCTTCCTGTGCCACTTCCTGCCTCATACTCTACCCTCTAGAACTGCACTGTTTGATGATTCCTGCTGTTACATATGTCCAAACCGTTAATGGCTCATGCCGGTCACTCACCCTGGGACACTTTTTTCCTCCTCTTTCTTCCAAACTCAGCTCAATTCTCAAATCCCTCACAGGAAGCCTGCCATAAACCCCTAGGGGGCCTAATGCCCCTCCTCTGGCCTCCCCCAGCACACAGCATATACTTCTATCTTATGACCAGTTCACAGTATATTAGATTACCTGTTGGTGCGTCTGTCTCACCCACTAGACTAGGATATTCTCAGATTCAAGAGCTGTATTTTGAACTTTGTCTTCCACAGCAGCTGGCATACAGTGGTTGGTACATAGTACATCCTTGAAAAAGATATTGTTGAACTGAATTGGCCCTAATTATAGGTAAAATAGTCTTTCAGATGTACCCAGTAATTAAGCCATCTTAATAATCTGAGATGACCTGCAGTTTACATAATGTGTCATTCTTGAGTGAACTACTAGTGTACCTATGATCATTTGTTCTGACACTTGTATGAGAAAGAGCTCTTTACAGGCAAATAATTGAAAATTTTGCTTGAATTTCTTAGTGGAACAAAGGCAAACAATAGAATTGCTATCTTGAGTCCAGAGGAACAAAAGCATTTTTTATTCACACAAGGCCATTTCTTTTAATTTAAAGATTTTATTTGCTTATTTTTGGAGCTAGGGGAAAGCGGGGAGAAAGAGAGGGAGAGGAACTTCAGTCAGCTACCCTCACATGCCCGCAACCAGAGACGGGGCCCACAAGGTAGGCATGTGCCCCCACCAGGAATTAAACCAGTGACCTTTCAAATTACAGGACAACACCCAACCCACTGAGCCACGCAGGTCGGGGCTACAGAAGGCCATTTTTGTTTCCCAGGCAAGTATGGTGAAATAGGGGGACCCAAACGGCAGCATTGCTTGTGGGCAGAGGTGAGGGGCTCACCACTAGAGGCTGTTTCTTTCACAAAAGGTAAACAACAAGATTGTTCCTGAGTCTAGGAAGCTGCCGTTCTTTGGCCTGGTTTAGGGGCTGAAGAAATTAGTCCCTGTGGGATCTGGAGATCCAGCTTCCTATCTGTGGACATAAACTCCACTCCCATTTTCCCTTAATCATCCCACAGCATCCCCTTGTTTTCACTGTTTTTGTCTCAGAGGAAACGGCAGGGTGGAAAAGGGTGAGGAGAAGTGAAGAGATGTGTATTTTTAGCCACGACACAGCTGAATGTTCTGAATCTTCTTTTACCACCACATTTAAAAATAAATGTCAAGAGTTAGGATTTAAGTGATTTCTTAGTGTCCGCATCCTCTTTCCTCCTTAATGGGGACCTGTTTTCTTCTGACTGGCTACCCTCTGCATAGTGTTTCTTTTGACGCCGGATATATAAATCATTAGCCGATGGAATGCATCCAGTTTCTGGAGATCTTATATGAAAAGCTTTTGTCTTAAAAGTCCAAATATACACCGTTATCCTCAGTTTAACAACACAGACAGATGTTCATATCCAAGGATATAAAAATGACTTGTCATCAAAATCATACATTACGTTGTGCTTTCACTCATTTAATTCAGGCAATCTTTCTGAAAGATATACAACACTAAGGGTGAAAATTCAGCCGCCGAGGTACACAGAGAGGAACAGCAGTCACTCTGCTTTCCAGGAGCTGTCGTAGAGAGAACTCTTTCTCACGGGGCTGTCTGAGGTTTGCTGACATTAATTAGACTCCTCTGGGGTAAAATGCAGATGCCCGGGTTCCACCCCTGTTTTCCTGAGTCAGATCGTATGTGACATCGTGTATTTGCCTGCCTTCAAAATACCTTCTAAATGTGATAGCACTTTTCAGGAAAAGATGATGATTACATGAAGTGTGTGTGAGTGTGTGTATATGTACCCACCGAGCCAAGCCTCCAGAAGGTACTAGGGTTTACTTTAACAACTAGTGTTTACTCACTGTGGCCAATGAGACCCCGGTTTCAACCTTACTTTAACCATTACTGGTGGCATGGCCTTGGGAAAATTACCCAACCTCTTTGTGTTTATTTTCACATCTGTAAACTTGGGATAAAGCCCACTCCAAGGGGGTACTTTGAGGATTAAATGGACCAATCTGCACGATGTCTTAACTCTGTACCAGGCATTCCTGACTCATGGGTGCTCTTCAGGACGAGGTTGTTTTTTCATAATAAACTATTTTCCTCTCCGCCCTGGGCATATGAAATCAAAAACATCAAACCGTGAACTCCCTTCTTCCTGTTCTGCACCTGTGGTTTAAAATGATTCCTCTTATTGTAAATTTACAGCTTTATTGAAGTATGATTTATGTACTGAAAAAGTCACTGTTTAAAATATACAAACCAATGGTGTTTAGTACATTTACAGTTATGTAACCATCACCACTATTTAATTTTAGAACATTTTCAAGATGAGTTTTGTGTGTGTGTACCCTCCTTAGGGAAGCACGATTGCTTAATATTGTAGAATCTCTTAAAACAAATATACAAAATTATTCACTCTAGTGGATATTTCCTCATTTACATACCATGGGAGACTACAATTGCTGCTGCTAAGATTTTTTTTTTATCTTTTAAAATCCTCCTCTGGAATTGTCTTCAAATTTTTATTCACATTATTTTAAATATTTTCAGTTACAAGGGATCCTCTTTTGAAGATAAATAGGACAGTAATGAAAAATAGTGATTAGCTCCCTTCAGTGACTAATGGGGGAGCTCAATCTGGTCGATATTATTTGGGGGCTCAGAAAACCAAGGACTGGCTATAAATTAGTAAGACAGGTGTTCTGGTGTGGCCCATATACTAACTCCGAAGGTGTAAAGAATCAACAAATTAATAGAAAGTTAGTGAATATCAGTTCATAGGATATATATTTGTTGTAATAATTTAAGGAGTAAATCCAAGAATGACATGGATTCTGAAAAACTTTGAACCAAAGCCACATGGCCTTAATATTTACCATATTGTAGTGTGTATCTGGCTATGTGTCTCATTTGTAATAATCAGAGGGCTGGTAATATTTGTCTAAATTTCGCCAGCACTCACCCCTGTTCTGACACAGTGGAAACACTCAGCGAGCACCCCGTGAAAAACCAGAGTGTCAAGGCGCTCAGCTCCAGGATGTCCATGCATTCGCACAGATGATACCTGTCTGTGGCCTGCATTGACAGAAAACTTCAGCGAGTTCCTTAAGTTACTGTGGGAAATTCAGTGGTGCTGAGTTCTGGGTTAGAAAGTGTGGATTGCTAACTTAAACCCAGAGTAAAACACAAGTGATTTATGAATAAGGCATCATTTATATTAGCATAATTTATTAATTATAAAATAATATATATTATTTTATATTATTTATATTATCCTTACAGAGATAAACTAGAGTTGACTGCAAAGCATGTTATACACACAGGACGTAGAAGATGCGTTTTTTACATCTTCATACCACGTGTTATCGATTTCCTTGTCCAACCTTTCAGGCAGTGTCGAAAACATACTAATGGATTATTAAAGCAGAAACAATTTCGAACCAAATGAAGAAATCTAAAACATAGATATTTTTACTCCCTATTTTTTTATACATTCTGAAGGAAATCTTCACTTTTTCCTTAGGTTGGAGTGATAATAGCAAACATGTGTAGTTTATATTAGAAATGGTTTAAATTAATCATCTCCATATGATGCATCTGGTTATTTCATTGCACAGATTTTCCTGTAGCTGGATATATCAAGATCATACACAAGTAAGCATATGAACAGAGGGATCCACTGGCCTTAATTAATATTAGAAAACTAATTGTATAGATTAAGGGAACATCTTGCTAGTGCAGTTTATGAAGGTTTTCCAAATGCTCACTATTTCATGTAATTGCCTTGAAGGTAGTGATTATATTCATATTATAAATGGGGAAACTGAGGCTGAAAGAGGTTAAGTAGAATTACCCCAGGTCACAAAGTTAATGCATAGCAGAACCAGAAGCATAATCTATGACTTAGATTTCTGGCCAAGTCTCCCTTCCGCCCACACTTCCGCCCCACCCCTTTGGTAGCTAACCTTTACCATCCAACTCACAAACAGGTATTGAGCGCCCACTGCATGCTCTAGACCAGCAATTTCCAACAGGTGTGAAGCAAGAGTTTCCAAAACACTCAATACCTGACTATTGAGCCAGGGGCACTAACCTCGTTTCCCTTAGATTGTCAGAGAAAAAATGACAACAGCCAACACAGCAATGGACATGCCTTGTGAATGAATAAAAATTATACCCATTTCTTGTCAAAGGGGCAAAAAATATATTTTTTGGCATGCTACAGAATTTTAATATTTAGTTTATGTGTGCTATGAGATGAAAAAGGTTGAAAATCGCTGTTCTAGACAGTCCTAGGGAATCTGATTACATTTTAAGATTTGGAAACAAATCTACGCTAAGAAGCCAATGCCAAGGCTGCTGCTACTTTCACCCAAAATAGATTCCCATAAGTGGTTAGATGGGCTGGGAGAAACCTTCCCTCTTCCTGCAGTCAGGGCAGAGCCTAGTGTGAAGAGAAGAACTGGGCCGTGCCATTTGTTGTTAGTTAATGTTGGAAAGGATTAATAGTATCTTATCACAATAAGTCCAGGATTGTTAGTAAGAAATAAGGTAAAGTTACATTAATAGAAGGAAAATAATTTTCTTATTTAGATATTAATAAAAATGGGGATTCAAGATAGAAATTAATCATACTGGCAAGATATATTTGGTTTTAGATATGCCAGGGGAAAAGCCACCAATGCACTGGATGGAACTGTCCGTACCTTTGACGCCTCTCCCCGCCCCCAACCCACAGGACCAGAGCTCTGCTTCCCTCCCCGGGGACTCAGCAGACCCAGGCCTTGACACTAGAGACAGCCTCTCCCTCTGCAAAGCAACAGAAAGTGCACAGAGGAGTCATGGACATTCACCAGAGGCTACAAAAGGTGCACATCAAGACATCAAGGGAAAGGGAGACTTGATAATTTCTGTAAGAAGAAGGGATGTAGATCTGGGGGACAGCGGATATCAGTGACAAAGCAAGGAGACAGGCTAAAGGGAAGGGATGCAGGAAGAAAGGCTAAAGGAATGGGAGGGAGAGAGAGGAGAGTGAAAGAGAGAGAGAAACACTGCGAAGATGAGGGGAGGACCGGTACTCCCACTCGAATATGTATCCTAGTCAAGGACGGGCAGGAGGCCTCGCTGCTTGTGCTCACCAGTGGGAGGAAAATAACCAGAAGAGGGACATCATGGCTTCTTCCGCAGTCTTGCCCCTGAATCTCTACAGCAGCAGAACAATGATCTAAACTCATGTTTAATCCCACCGGGTATTTGGTTTGGGGAAAGGTAGATGTGGTGGCATTCAATCCAAAGGGGGCGGTTTCCCGCTCCGTGACCACCGGTGAGGCAGCATGAGTTTCCTGTCAAAGTCATCCATCCTGCTGGAGAAATAACCAGGTGAAATCATGGGGGTCCCCCACGTGCTCCCCACTGCAGAGATCAGCTAGAGAACCGCCTGTGAGCAGAACAGAAAGGGACCAGCCATACAGTCTTACATAACAACCTTTGACCTGATTTGCCTTCTAATTAAAGCAGTTAACTAAATCTTCCTTCCTCTTCAGTAGGGTAAAAGGGCTGAGTTAATAGCGTAGCTTGTGTAACATGAAAATGTAGTGACATTAATTTCCCTGCCCTTCTCCTTTTTAGAATTTCGGACATTCTGGGAACCTGTATTTATTTCAACCGATAGTGAAAACTTACAAAAAGATACATTAAGGCATGATTATCAGCATTACTAAAAATTTTTTAATATAACCTAAGCACACAACACCAGATTTTCTTTAGGTAATATATTCTCTAACTGCATTGAAATTTTAATTCCAAAAACTAAAAATATGTTTAGGAAGAGAAGAGCGAAGGTTGTTAGTTGTCTGATACCCATTCCTCTCTTTTCCTAACAGACCTAGAATTTCCCAGCCATGCAGTTTTGCATGGAATTGGTTCCACCTCCAAGATCCTGGAGCAGGCTCTGCTTGGCTTATTCCATCATAGTGAGCCACCCTCGTAGCCACATTGATTGGTTCAAGAATGAAACCTGGCCACAATCAGGCCAATCAAAGCCAACGAGATTCAACAAGGAGATTTTGGTTAAGCCTGGAGAAGCAGTGCCTTCCAGCTGGGGATAAAGCGGCGAGCAGGTAGACCTGGGAGCGTCCATCTGTTTTGGGACCAGGAGGGAAGAGCCTACCTGAGAACGGATGGCAAGCACCAAAGTGGCAGAACGGGGAAGCGGAGAGGTAGAGAAACGAGGTCCTAGTCACAGTAGTAGCCCTGGTACAGCCTCATTTTGGGAAACCCCCTTCGTGAATCAAAAATTTTGTGATTCTGAGGCAATTGGGGTCAGATTTTTCTGTTACTTGTAACCAAGACATTTTAACTTAAAAAATCTACTGTGTAAAGTCATACACATATCTAAAACTTCTCACTGATCATTTAGACTTGGAGTTTTGTTTTCATAATGAAATCTCATGAAGAACCACAAAATTCTGACAATACCCAGGGAGGTGTGTAGAAAGAAAGAAAATAGGTTCTTTCCTTCGCTTGAGGGCTTCTCTCCTTTTTTTTCCTCCCCCCTCTTCTCTCCCCTTTCTTCTCTTTTCAAAGGAAACCCTTGGGTAACTACTAGTGCACTGAAGACTGTATTAGCTCTGTAAGAGGGTGCTGAGAATCTCACAATGTCAAGTGTACAGTGCCCTAATGTGTTAGCAATTAGATTTCCCTTCCTTTTGTAGGTAATATACACCGTGGCCTTTTAAATATCCATCGTTATCTGCCATCATTATCTAGTGAAGAAAACACAATCAGCCGTAATTCCCCACCTGCTAGGTGAACCTTGGGCAAATGTCAGTGCCCAATACAGCTGTCACAAGTATAATTACTGGTTCATGTGTTGTCTCTCTTCAGGATTGTAAGGCCCATTTTCAGTCCTCTTTGTATCCCTTATCACTGAGCAAATATTTGAAACTGTCCATGATACCGTTCCTAATGTAATTGTTGTGGTATCTGGTTAAATTCAATTTGGCACGTATCTGGTATATAGTACATGACAGAATTATACTTTATCCACATCACCACTCCCCACCCCCAGCCGTAAGTGGGGTACTAGGCAATTGCACTGGACCTTGCCCCAACCATTCAACAGTTAGATTTCAGTAAGTCTGTGTAACCATAACCAGCTGTGCTATGTTCTTGAGACAGAACTAGCCCCACAAAGATTGCTTGGCTTTTGCTCACTCCTCCTGCCATTGTCAGCCACGGGCCCCATGGACAACATGGTAACAATGTCCATGGTACCATCAATTTCTTGACTTTTTTCTCCCTCTTTACAGTAATGGGAACAGAGAGAACTGTGCTTGGCTGCCTTCTTTCGTTGCGGGGTACAGGTTTATCTGCTAAGTTTGGTATTGCGCAGTTAGTCTCCCTCCCTTTTTGACTAGATTGTTCAGTGATTTGGGGGGAATGATTCCACAGATCCAAAGTTCAGGCAGCTTTGTAAGCATTGGGCATGTTGTCAGTTCCCATTATCAACGGCAGTGGGTAGCCAGGGTTCCCTCTTTGATAAGAGCCCCTTGTGAACCACATGGCCAGTATAGTACCTGCATTAGAGGGCCTTGCCCATGCAAACCTACACATGCATAAATTTATTAAAGAACACACGGGCACCTCTGTCACTTGGGATCTGGCACTCGGTGCTGTCTCAGTGGAACCTGTAATACTCACCACCCATTGTCATGATTAACATTGTTCAAATCCCAGGGAAATGTCACTCACCTCATGCTCGATGCCCTAAAAACAAAAATTACAGCCTCTGAATGCCATGAAGATCTGTGGCACTGATGCTATTTGGGACTAACTATTTTAAATTTAAGAGGGCTTGGCTAAAAAAAAAAATTGGTCAACTTATCAAATCCTTCTCAGATTGCATGAATGCAATGATTCTGGCATTACAAAGTGGTGTTTCCCAGGAATAAGAATCACCCATTTTCTTGCTTCTTTTGATGTTCCAATATGTGACACCAGATCTACACATGAATTAGCATGGTTTTTATCCACATTACTTTTAAATTTGTATCTATGAATGTTGGAAGAGATATTTGGATATTTGGGGAAGAGATGGTATAAACCACAAAATAAGTAATAGCAACTTACATGATAAAGTTATACTACTTTATAATTTTTCTGTGGTAATTTATTATACTGATCCCATTATAATGCTGAACATGGTATTTAAAATTCATGGGTTATCTTGAAATATGCATATTGCTTTAATTTTTTAAACCTCACCCGAGGACAGTTTTGTTGACTTTAGAGAGAGAGCAGAAGGGAGGGAAAGAGAGAGGGAGAAAAACATCATGTGAAAGAGCAACATTGATTGTTTGCCTCCAGTGCACCAACTGGGCACAGAACCTGCCCCCCAGGCATGTGCCCTAACCAGAAATCTAACCCGCAATCTTTCAGTGTACCGCACAATGCTCCAAACCACTGAGCCACAACGGCCAGGGCAGCTTTAATTTTTAAAAACAACTTCAGTGGCAAATGCTTCAGTGGAGCAATTTCTTTTCCCAAATCGAAATAAATCAACTACACTCTAAGAACTACAATGATTCAAGAAAGGTGGTTTAATTTGACGTTAAGAGCATCATCTTGATTGTAATAACATGTTAGCGATATTGCTAAAAAAAAAAAGGCGAGAAAAATAAACTTAGGGAAAAACAAAAACAATTTAATTGTTTGTCTCCATAGTATTATCCACCCAGAAGACATCAGAACAGTCATATATGCAGTAATGACTACATTCAGTCAGTTTTTGACATTTGATCCTAAGAAAACCATAGTTTTACACTTATTTTTGTTGTTTCATTAGTAGGACAGTATAAATCGTCAGGGTAAGAGTAGAATGCACTTGCACAGTTTATTTTATAACTGTTAAATATCTAGGCATATGCTATGTTGGGCCACCATTTAGTCCTCTTGTTCCATTGCACAAATGTTAGTGTCGGGCCAGAGAGGGTGGGTGCTGGGTTAAGGTTGTTCTCCCCCCTAGTTCCTCAGCACTGGGCTGGAGGCAGCGGTATGGCAGGTGTGTGGGGAGGACCCCGCCCCCACCGCCCACCTGCATGGGGATTGGCTGCCTCAGGCTGGTGGGCGGCCACTGGCACGGGATGAAGAAGGGGGTCTCAGGTTCTGGCTGCCTGGGGTTTCAGGGGCTCAGGAGTAAAGCGCCGCTCGCCGGCTGCTGCCCGCTTGTCTCCAGGCACGCTCTCTCGCTGCGAATTCTCAGGCGGATTCCCCGTTCCCTTTACGAGCCCGCTTGTCCTCTCAGGCTTCCTCGAGACCCCGGGGTCCGGCCCTTTCGGAGGAGGCGGTCAAGGTCCGGGCCTCGGGGCCTCGTGGGTGTCCCAGTGGCTCCGCGCGTTAGACCGGGAGGGCTGGGCGAGGGGCGCGGCGTCGGTGGGCGGGCCGGCGCACGGGGGCTGCAGGAAGCGGGGGTGGCGGCCGTTCGGCCCGGCTTTGCAGGGTTAGAGACACCCGGAAACGGATTCGGCCTTGGTGCCCGCGCGAGCAGGGCGTCTCGCAGCGAGCGGGAGGCGCGGGCGGCTGCTGAGTAATCCCCTGCGGCGGCGGGAGGCGGCTCCGCCCTCCCCGCCGCGCCCCGCCCCGGCCGCCTGGCTCCGCGGAGCTCCGGGCAGGTAGAGCCAGCTGGGCTCCGGGCGTGCGCGGGGGCCGCAGCAGCCGCCCCACTTCGCCTCGGCCCTGCGCAGAGCCTCGCGCGCCCATGGCTGGCTCCGAGCAGCAGCGGCCGCGGCGGCGGGACGACGGCGACTCGGCCGCAGCGGCCGCGGCACCCCTGCAGGACGCGGAGCTGGCTCTGGCCGGCATCAACATGCTGCTGAACAACGGCTTTAGAGAGTCGGACCAGCTTTTCAAACAATACAGGTGACCGACGCGCCCTGCTCCCCTACCCAAGCCAACGCGCCCCTTGGGTCGGTCTTACGAGCTTCCATCTGCGGCAGGCCCACCCCCTCCGTTGGTCACTAATCCCTGGCCCCGGTCCCCGTGTCGTCTCCCTCGATTTGAGCTGCAGCTGGCTTCTGCGCCTTTGCCACATCGCCGCTTTTTATTCCCACTCGGTTGTCCTTTCTGTCCCCGGGACCCGCCGCGCGTCCTCCCGCGCTCCGGCAGTCTCCCCTCACTTTATCCCCGGTCTCTCCCTCCCAGAGGGGCGCCCACTGTTTGCCCACTTCTCTGTCGCGCGTTGCCTTCCCGCCGCCGGATCCCCTTGGTGTTGGGACCTGCGACCGGATGCAATTTGAGGCAGCAGTGAGCCTTGGACTTGCTGTGTTGTGACTCCGGCTCGCGTGCTGCCCAAGCAGCCTTTGTGGCACGGAGCACACCAGCTGCATTGATGCCTGTTCTCTCGTGCCTCGCGTCACTTTGCATCCTTGTGCCTTCCAAACGCTTTTATTGTTTGCAAACATGTGCATAATTAATTGCCTTGCCAAGCAGGAATTAAAAAACTCAAACGAACTCTGCTTGCTCACCTCTCTCTGCCTGTCTTCTAAACCTGAGCCTTCCAATGAGTTCCTAATGCCTTTCAAGAGAGCAAATGCATTTGTTATGCATTTCTCCTTAGTAGAGGGAGAAAAAAATTGAGGGATTTTAAATATGTGTAAGAGTGGAAGGAAGAACACATTTGCTGAGTTCATTTTTATTCGTCTTTTAAAAAATGAAGGTAAGAACTGAAACCTGGTTGCTTTCCCGTGAGTGTGAGAGCAACCTCTCACACTCACTTTTCTTTAATTGGGGACGATAAGCATCCGCTTTCAGGTTTAGGAAGCAAGTTTGTGATTTGCCCTTTGTTGACAAGTCTCAAGTCTCCGGGATATTGATTTGTTTCTTCCCTGCGAATGTTAAAGGGTCACGTGCTTTACACTTTTCTAGACCCGGTGGTTTGGTAAGAATGAGAGGAAAGGTGTGCAGCGGTCACTGAGAGCCAGTCTGCAAGAAAATAGAGGGGAGAGAGGGCTACAGACGCCTGTAGCTTTCAGA
The DNA here is from genome assembly GCA_004026545.1 of Mormoops blainvillei. Lineage (NCBI taxonomy): Eukaryota > Metazoa > Chordata > Mammalia > Chiroptera > Mormoopidae > Mormoops > Mormoops blainvillei. Next base: position 10,272 of record PVJD01016182.1, on the reverse strand, counting down.
CCTCGTAGAATGGTGGTTCGTACCGGTTGTAGCCTCCACAGTCGTAATGGCAAAGCCTCACAGCCGTAAACTTTTCACTAAAGACATTTTACTTTTAAATGAGTGTTGTAACCAGAAAACGAGAAGTTCTCAGCTTTACCCAGAACATTTTATATTTAAAACATAGTAGCGTGATTTCAAGCCAGAGATTTATCTAGGCTGTTCATGGAGAATAGATTTAAAAGACGTAACGTTTCCTTCAGTCTCTCTTTTACAGTTATTTAGTCCTCTGAGAATATATGTCAAGAAAAAAAAAAAGAATAACATCTGAATGCTTCATATACTGTGCTCTGACTCGTATTTTAGACTACCAGTTTGTGTTGTTTGAGCGAGGGCTGAAGTGAGTCAAGTTTACTGTCTTTAGTTGCTGAAAGATTTGGTGTTTGCATGTCTGGACACTACTTGCTTTGAAATGTTCTGTTACTTACTTTTAATGATCATTTTTTTTCTAAAATGCTTTAGTATAGTACTTAACTACTACTTCCTGGTTCCTGTATATTGAAAACATGAAATAAACTCTATTTTTGAGTCATATTTTACCTAGGCAACTTTATGCAATGGTGATAGAGGGCAGATTGTGAGTTACAGGAAAACTCTTTTCTTACAGCAACAGCAGAGAGATGCAGGAAACAATATTGTGGTACCAGGTCTCTGCCAGGCGCAGTGCTAGGCACATTTCCTTATATTCTCGGTATCCTAGTGACAGCTCTGGTGTGGTGTCTTTTATCATGACAGTCTTATAACAAGGGATTCACGTCTCCATGTTTAGCATGGACCAGGTCACAAGCACTGTGGTTCTAAATCAAGGGCTCTTTTCATTATACCATTCCGCCTGCCTCACTAGATTGATTAGATTTTGTAATTTGCCCTGCGACCTTATCTTCCAGCAACTTAAACTTTTTAAGGGGTGGGTGGACAAGGGCAACCATATCTTGTTAGCTTTCCTGTAATTAATCTTGCAGTCCTAGTTTTGCTGCTTTTGTGGGGACAGACTTGGTTTTCTCAATTTGCTTCCTTGCCTGTAGAATGGGAGTAACACACCATGGTGTGGTTGTTAGAATGAAAAGAATTCATGGTAACTGTCACAGTGTAAGAACTCAATAAACACGAGCCAGCTTTTGTGTTGTATTGATGCCTTCCCTTTAATTATCATGCCTTCTTCTTGATAATGTAGTTTGAGTAAAAGATAAAACGTCCAGTATGAAGGCTGCTTTTATATTTAAAGGTAGCCTCACATATTGCATTGGAAAGATTTGCATCCTCTTATGCATTAGAAACTTACCTTCTTGTTCAAAAGTTGAATGGCCTGCTGCAAAACTCAGCAGGGACTTCAGACGTGTTTGAGGAACACCTCTAGCTCGGCTTGCAGAAGAGAGAGCACTTGGTTATTTCCTTTCTTAGGATTGTTTTGTCACAGACAACCACCCTTCCTATACTAATAAATCTTTCAGGATCTTATTGTTTAACAGTAGAAACATTTTGTATCTAGCAGCAATAACATTTTTATTAAAGGAAGAAGTTCATTGTCACATCCACACATTACCAGGGTGATAAAAGTTTCATCAACAGCTACCGAATGGGAAATGGTTACTTCATAGAAACAGATTATCATGAAGGCCACTCTGAGTAGTGGAAAGTCTGGATTGTATAATTGAGGCATAATACATATAGGAATTAGAAATATATGCATAATGGAGACTTTCTTTTGAGATATAAAACATGCCATAGTTGGGAGTTCAAAACGTAGCCACCACTTTCATTGTAACTATAGTATTGGGTTGGCCAAAAAGTCCGTATGTTTTTTTCTGTAAAATAAGACACATTTTTCATTTTCACCAGTAACTTGATTGATTTGGGTATTTTGAGTCTGTCAGCTCTCTCTCGCGTGGTATAACGTTGATCGTTCTCAATTAGTGTCCCAATTTGATCGCTGTCAGTGGTCTACCCAACTGTGGAGCATCTTCCAGTGAGAAATCTCCAGCACAAAGCTTTGCAAACCACATCAACGTGTTCGATCAGTCATGTCACCTTCTCTGCACACCGCACGAACCTCTTTTTTCTGTTTCAGTTGCCTTTTTACCTTTCTTGAAATAATAAAGCATAATATGCTAACAATGTTGCGTATATTCTTCCATCTTCAATATTAAAATGGCTACACAAAAAATTCACCAATTTTAATGGTTTTTTATTTTTTTACTTAAAAAAATTTTTATTCTTGTTTATTCTATTACAGTTGTCCCAGTTTTTCTCCCTTTGCACTCCTTCACCCCGCTCACCACCCACTCCGACAGTCAGTCCTCACAGCGTTGTCCACGTCCATGGGTAATTCATGATGTTTTTTTTTAATGCATGCTGATATGACAACTGTCACCATACAATCTAACAAAATTGTTGTGAATGACATTAAAGACAAGTAAGTGCTACTAGAGCCATTATATGGGAAAAACCCAAAGAACTTTTTGGCCAACCCATTAATAATGCGACAGATTGTTGATGCTAACAACCATCGTGCACTTGGTGATGTGTTGCCAGAGGTTGGGACAGATTGGTGCTGCTTTAGGGCCCTTCTGTTTTGGGCCTAAGGACATACCTTTATGACCACCTGAAACCAAATTCCTGGCCTTGGTCTTAGAGCTCAGTGCTCTAATCCAGCAATGCTTACTCCTCCTCCACACACTCACTCAATTGCACTCTTACCTGATTCACACACATTCAGACCTTCAGGTACTCAGCCCCGGGATAAGATAGGCTGTGGTTAGGTGCACAGATGGGCACTCAGGTTTTAGGTGTTGCAGTGTAGGGAGGCTGGGAGACATTTCCACGGCCTGGAGCCTGGAGCAGTGGAGAGAAGCAGCTTGTAGCCCAGCTGAGCATCAGAGTGGGGTAGAAGTGAGTTTAATTAGGAGCTTGGAGGGATGGGGAAGAGAAGGAAAATATGAGAGGTGGTGAGGTAGAAATGAAACCTAGGAGCGTAGACAGTGAAGAGCCCACATGGAGATGTGGGATGGAATCTGGAGAAAAGGGATGAGGATTGCAGAATTGATCAGCCTGTTAGGTTGCCACGTTTGATGGCTCATTCCCCACTTGTTTTCTCAGATCTAGTGGTTGGTCTTGTGAGTCAGTGCTGCCTTTCAGGGTTGCTTTGCTGCTAGATGTTTGTTGGATTCACTCTTTGTGATGACCATTGTCCCTCACAGTGTGGTCCTCACATCCGTAATTAACTCCGGGCTCCTTGGGGCTTCAGGGTCCTAATATGACCCTCTTTTTCTCATTTTGGTTTGAAATGTTACTTTGTTTTATAGTCAGAGGACTAGCAGTAGAGGTGACACATCCTGAGCTATGAGGAAGATGGGACATTGGGAGCTTCTGGCCAGAATGATCTGTGCAGTTCCCATCTCCACAGGCTTGACATTACTCTCACTCCGCTGCTGGAGGCCACCATCTCCTTCCCCTGCTTTAACTCCTGGCATTCTTTCAAACCTTAAAACATCTATATTCTTACCCCTGCCAACAGTACCACCAATTTCTGCCTGTAGATGTTATTAATAAAGTCATATTTTGTCATTGTCAGCTAAAACAAGAAGCATGTAGTGGTTACAGTGTATGTCTATTAAAGAGAAATTGCATGAATATGATACAGAATTAGTATATAGTTGGTATTGTGATTGTGATTTTTTCTTTTCCATTTTATTTTAAATTATAAAAATGACAAGAATGTATTGAAAACAAGAAAAATTCATTTTAAGTAATACATGTATATTTAAAATGAATATATGGATCCTAAATTGTTTAGCACAGTTTATGGCACATACAGTGAAGCCATAGGGTATGTGCCTTTATCCATGAGCATGTTGATTATGGAGCCAGACTTATATAGAGTCGGCTCAGAATACCCCAAGGATTGCAAACTATCGCCCATGGGCCAAATCCAACCTGCCGTTCTTGTAAATAAAGTTTTACTGGGATGCAGCCACACTCATTTGGTTCTGTATTTTCAGTGGCTGCTTGTGCAGTACAGCAGCAGAGATGAATAGTTATGACAGAGACCATATGGGTTGTGAAGCCTAAAATATTTTACTCCTTGAAAAAGTTTGTGGATTCCTGCTTCAGACAGTAGTTCTCCCTGGAGAAACTCGAAAGGCATGTGTAAGAGACCTGGGCCAGTAGGCATCTGAACCTCTTCCAAAATCGTGTCACATGCTTTGGAGGACAGGAAAAGCTTGCAGGCCGCCCATGATTTCTCCATGATTTGGCCACTCCTGCTGCCAGAGTCTCTGGAGAGCCCATAGGTACAGAAATGCAAGAAAAGGAGAAGCTATGAAAAGCAGAAATGGTGTAAGGAAACTGGCCGGGGAGATAGGGAATTCATTTTTTGCTTTTTCCATTCTTTTTTCAACTCAGTAGTGCGTTTGGAAAAGGGCTCTTTTTTTTTTTTTTCCAACTATTGCACTGTTCGAAAAGGTCCCAATTAAATATTCAGTAAAGATTCATTTGGCTTAATTGGGATTCCTTTAAAAAATACAACTGCCATAGAATAGTGGGAGAGTGTATATAGGAAGTTATCAGGAAAAAGCGAGTACCTGTAGTGAGGGGGAAGGTGTGTGTGTAGAAACACACAAAGTTAAAAATGTGAACCCTTCAAAGAATCTGTGTGCTCTGAGTCACTCATGGTGCATTAACCAGCATTTGGGTGAGATTCCCACCTCTTCCTACTGTAGTTGGGAGGAGTTGTAGTGACTGAAATGGTACTTTAATGAGGGTAAGAAAAAAGGTGCAGGGCGAGGGGGAGACATAATATTGAAGCTTTGAACACTTTCTATTCTAGTTACACAAAACCACTTCTAGATCCCCTAACACTTCATATTTCAGGGGTCTAGACCTTTCGCACAGGCCGTTTTAGTCCTAAAATACCATTTTTCACACCCAGTCTCCTTTACTAGGGTAACTTCCTTCATAGCAACAGCAGTGGGACTTTGAGGGGTCTGATAATGAGAAGGACTCCAGGAGGAGAGGTAAAAGAAATACAGAAAGTAGATGAATGTGTTGCAAAGATGAATTTCTCTGTTATTTTGAAACTTCGCCTGGTGCTGTCTGTCCCCCGTGAAATAGGTTGGGGTTGGCTGGGGAGGAACTCGTCTCTTCCACCTCTTACTCTGTTTTCTAAATTCATAGTATGTTGTTCAACCTCCACAGGTCCAACTGGGGGTCGAATAAGGTCTTTGTGGCTTAACCCGGGCGGGGATCGATCTCGTCACCACTTAAGACTTTTTTGTTTTGGAGGGGAGCAGTTCATTCCAAGCTTTGAACAAGTGTCAGATGCACGATGTAAATCACTCAATATTTGTATACATTGTGAAACAGTCATAAGTATGGTTAACATCCATCACTCCACACAGTTGCAAAAGCGTCGTTTATATAAAACCCTTCCTAAATTTGCTTTGCAAAAAAAGAGAAAGTCATGACCTGCTGACATTGGATTTGAAGATGGAGAGAGGGGCTTTCCTTCACGTGTGCGATGGTTGATGATCTACCATCTCAGCCCTTTCCCCAGCTCGGGCTTCTTTCCCCATCTCTTTCTTCTTGCTCAAGAATTTCAGAACACAAGAAGTATATATACAACAGGGAACAGTTCATTATTATAGAGGAAGCCCCTAGAGAGTGCGTGCCATGTGTGGGACACAGAGGTGAGAAGCAGCTCCTCCGAGGAGATCTTGCTGACTTACTATTTAAAGGTCTACCTCAAAAAATGTTACTTTAACCCTTAGTCTTGTCCAGAGCTTGTGCTGTCTGTGAAATCACCAGTTTAGGTGACTTTTTCTCCCCTAATACATATCAGACTAAACCCATAATGGTGCTTACTGTGTACCAGGCGACACACCAGCACTCCCCAGAGGCAAGCACATTCAGTGACATGACCCGGGTTTCACAGTAAGTGGGGAGACTGGGTTTGAATCCTGGCTGTCTGACTCCATGTCTGTTTAACCACTACACTACCTCTCTTCTGTATCTTTTATGGTAAGAGAGGTTTACCTGTATGCTGCTAAGCTGTTTTGGGGTGAGTTCTCCCAGCAGTATGCAAACCGCAGCCCTACACCCAGACTCTACCCTGTTCCTCAGGGAATGTGTCAGTCCAAACTTTAGACCCTTGTGGCTCCTAGTCTTCTACAGGATAAGGTCGGAGGTCCTGGCCTGGCATTGGATATGCTGTGATCTGGCCTCTCTGCTTGCCTGCTCCCTCCCGCCTCTTCCCTTATCCCTCTCCCTCAGCTGTGCTGCAGTATTTTGCATCACTTAACTAGTTCTGACTTGTCATTCGAGGTGCAGCTCAGACTGCCTGAAAAGGCAGCGTGACTCCTCAGTGCTCCTGCAACATCCGTCTGCCCCTTACCCAGCGCTGGTGGGTGTGGGTGTGGTTTACACAGCTACCTGTCTGAACAAGAGGGCTGAGATAGTAGAGATGGGTGGACTTCCCCGTCAGGTGTTCCTTCCTGAGGTTGCTGGAGTGAGGTGGGATCCTGACGGTTTTACAGGCATATCTGCCCCTCTGACAGCAAGTGCAGCCTGAGGACAGTGCCCTTTAGCAGCTCCGACAGCCTTTATTCTTCACCCCTCCCCCATACTGAGTAGTGGGTGTGTCTCCAGACCCACTGTAGGTACTCCAGAGCGCCCCCGGATTGACACTCTGCCGTCCTAAACAGGTAGTACAGTTGTCTGGCCCTTCAGCATTTTCCCTTTGTAGCATCCAGGCCAGTGGTTAGTGTGGGCGAGGGGGAGCAGAGCTGCCGCTGAGCACGGGACTCAGGGCTGCCCGTGGGGGAGGCGGTATGACATGATCTTGTATTATTTGCCTCTCCAGCATGAGGCGGTGGAAGCCTAGCTCCCTTACTCCAAAATGCCTGCCCAGAATTTCAGGAAGAACTGGTCTCTGAAAGAACTTGCTGTCTTGGGAGGGAAGAGCTTTCTAGAGCAGTGGCTCTTGACTCTGTCAGGTCTAATGCTCTGTTTCTTTAACAAATGTTTTGTAATTCCCCTTTTATGATCCCAAAATGAAATTGATAGATGAAATGACCTGTCCATACATACTATGTTCAAACAGCAGTAGAATGCTCAAACAGTATTATAAAGAGGTAAAGATTCATGATAAAAACACATATACGTCAAATGTAAATGCTCAGCACACCTTCATCAGAAGACGAAGTAGTTAGATGCTTGCACCTGTGTACAATGAATAAATTTGGATCTAAGAGAAGGTCAGAAGCTCTTCCATACAAGAGAAATGAGAGAGCAGGTGCTTTTTAAAGTGAAGTGACAGACCAGACTTATCTGTATATGTTAAGAGAAAGCAGGGAAATAACCTCTGTTGAAGTAGGGATAATATGCCAAGGCAAAACACTGACGGTTGAAGTGAAGAAAATGAGAAAGCATGACATTTTTGCAGTGAACCCGACCGCCTATGTCAGGGTCGTATCAGAATAATTAACTCCCTGTATTAGACATAGCACGTATGCTGACAAAGTCTCTCAGAATACAGATCTCCCATCCTTAAATTTCTCCAAAAACCAAGTCCTTTGGAAACCACCGTCTTTAATGGATGTCTAAGATTAAAGGATGAATTGGGAAAGAAACAAAGGTTATAGGGAAGTTGAGGTGGAGGTGGGTGGTACGTGACCCTTGAGGACCATATCAGAATAAGGTAAAAAAAAAAAACAAACCCCAACAAGAATCAAACTCAAAATAATATCTTTATGTAATTTTCATGATGTAAACTTTAGTATACTACAGATTTTTAATTGTGGATGGCAAAAATGAAATAAATTGATTAACGAAGATCATTGGTATCCAATATTTTATGAATCTTCAATAATTTATTTGACTTTACATATATTTAAAGGAGCTCTCAATATCCCTGTAAAATTGGCATGTGACAGCTACAAATGCAGGCTGATGTAGCTGTGGTGTGTTGGCAACTCAAATGCCACGTTGCTGTTGGTTACATGATTTGCTACAGTTGTGAACAAATCTTGATAAAGGGTCTGTTTCAGCAGTGCCAGAATGATTTTGTGCTTCTGTGTCAAAAGAGGTAGGTTTTAGAACCAAATAATGGTAAACAGGTTTTCATCCGTGTGAATTTCCAGATGTTCAGAGTTTGTGGAGGACATAGGGCAGTGCACAGGACTGTCTGGCACATTGCAGAACATATTGTGTCACTGGCCCATGCCCCTACTGTCATTGTTTCTCCCCCAAACAGCCCCATTAATTTCAAGCACATTCCCATAGAGGGGACAGGGGACAGGGCATGAGGCTCAAGACAAGGTTTGGTGTCTGCAGCTGAAATCCTGGGGCTGCTGGGAACAGCATGGGATGGGGCTTTCTGCTGACAGGGGGGGGAGAGGCTGTCCATCCTGGCGCAGCTGCTGCAGAAGGAGCCAGGTGGAAGAAGGCAACACCTTGTTACACCTGTGACCACAGGTGTTGGGGCAGAGCCCTGGGTTAGCAGGGTTCCTCCAGTGATGGGCCCCATTGTTACTGCTCCTAAACCCCAGCTTTTCTAGGCCACACCCTCAGCATCTAGGCCCCAAACAGTTCCAGGAAGGGCTCTCAACAATGGGTTCTGTCCATCCTCATGTGGATGGGGAATGAGGGGCCCCACCCTTCTTCACTGTCAGTGCGGAGCTGGCTTGCAGGCCCTGTGTCTTTCCACCTCAGGTGACTTTCTTTCAGAAACATGGTCTCCCTGCCCTGTCACCACCCAGGTTTTTCTAACTTTGACCCTCAGGGTATAAACTGGCCAACACCCTTCCCAAGAAGTGAGCAAGGTTTTTTGCTAAGTAGGTTACTCACATACAAGTGGCGCTAAATCCTCAGGAATAAGGACACAGTTACCCCAAAGTTACATAGCCAAGAGGACCACAAAAGTGATTCTTCTACAGTGGGAGAAAATAGGACAGAATGCTTCATGATAATTTTCTGTTCTGTTGTACTTAGAAGCAGCCAGTTGGCAAATACCACACGCGCACACTGTCGATCACCAATAGGGTGCCTCCGTACATGGGTCTGCAGAGCTTTCCCTGGTCCCACCCTCAACCGTAGCATCCACTGCGTCCCACCGCACATGTTAATCCGCCTGTTCTTACACGCTTGAGCACCTCATCTTGCTCCTTGCCAGGTGGGGCTTTTCTAGGGAGACACGGGTCTGAACGTGATGGAACTCTCTGAGTTCCTGTGGGTAATGAGAATTGTTTGCTGTGCTCCCCACTTTCGCCTTCTTGCCATCTTACTAGATCCTCTTGCTTTGGGACTGTACTTCCTTGCCTCATCTCTGCAGCAGCCCTTCTTTCGGTTTTACTTTGTGTAAATGATACATCCATTAAGTACCATCACCAGATTAACAGACTTTTAAATATTTGTATCTCTATCACAAGTAAAATTTTAGGTGCTAACAGGACAGAAAACAAGGGAAAAGGACATTTTGTACCCGTTGAATTTGCTGAATGATGGAGATTTGGATTAAACCGAAATCCATGCTGTGTGGCTTCTTTGGGATAGTTCCCAGTATAATGCATTGCTGTCAAGGCTTCAAGTGCTTTTCCCCTACATTTTGAACAGCGAATTGCAAAATCTCAAGTTCTGTGTTGTCAACTGATCCCTGGAGCAAGAGAATGTGATAACCTTGGTATCTTGTAAAACATGCTCACCCCCTTTATTCACGTCTAAAAGGAGCACATTGAATTCATCAGGTGCATACCTGTCTAATTTGTGGCTCTTGAACCGTCCAAGGCAAGAATGGGGCTGCTTTTGTAAGCCTGCAATCATTAGAGTTTTGGGCTTCTCACTTTCCTCCACATTATAGTAAGGTTTACATCACTGTAATTGCTTAGAAAAGAGGCTTGTTTATGCCTAGAATGGCATTTGTTTCAGCTCTCAAGCATGTGGATCCAAACGGTTTTTGGTTATTTCTGTATTGCTGATTGATGATACACTCATTACTTTGAATTATCAAAATTCAGTTTGAATTACAATTTGAGCTAGAAATTGTGACTCTTGAAATAGCACAGAGAAAAGGTGGGGAAGGGCCATGGGAGAGGTTAAAATGGCTGTCTAATCTAGTTTAGCCAAGTGTCTGGACCTACTGTGGTGGAATTCTTAGAGATTTTTGCTCTGGAGAAATGGCCAATGTAAAAATGGCAAGCTCTGAGAAAAGGGTTTGGATGTTTTCTGTGGCATCTCGGGTCT
>PVJD01016181.1:0-22033 GCA_004026545.1 Mormoops blainvillei | reverse complement strand
ACCATTTATTGAATAAACTATCTTTAACCCATTGTATGTGCTTGCTTCCACTGTTGAATTTTAATTAACTATATAGGTGTGGGTTTATTTCTGGGCTCTCTATTCTGTTCCATTGATCGATGTGTCTGTTTTTATGCCAATATCATGCTGTTTTGATGACTATGGCCTTATAGTATCATTCGATATTAGGTAGTGTGATCCCTCCAACTTTGTTCTTTTTTCTCAGGATCGCTTTTGCTATGCGGGGCCTATATTGGTTCCATATAAATTTTTGAAATATTTGTTCTAGTTCTGTGAAATACATCATTGGAATCTTGACAGGAATTACATTGAATCTGTAGATTTCTTTGGGTAGTATGGACATTTTAATGGTGTTATTTCTTGCTATCCATGAACACGGTATGTGCTTCCACTTTTCTGTGTCATCTTTAATTTCTTTCTTCAGTGTCTTTTCTATGCCCATTTTTGAGATTGTTTGAGGTTTTTTGTTTTGTTTTGTTTTTTGCTATTGAGTGGTATGAGTTCTTTATACAGGGTAGGGCCAAAGTAATTTTACAGTTGTTTGTATGGAAAATAATACAATATTTAATAAGTACTAATACAGGAATAAACTCTGTTTCCGTGTACTTACAAGTATAAACCTACTTTTGCCCCATGCTGTATATTTTGTATACCAATCCCTTATCAGATAAATAATTTGCAAATACTTTCCCCCATTCATTGGCTGCTTTTTCATTTTGTTGATGATTTCCCTTGCTGTGTAGAAGTTTTTTGTTTGACTTAGTCCCACTTGTTTATTTTTGCTTTTGTTGCCTTTGCTTTTGGAGTCAGGTCCAAAAACTTAGCACCGAGGCTGGTGTCAAGGAGTTTGTAGCCCGTGTTTTCTTCTCAGGGTCGTATGGTCTCAGGTCTCATAGTCGAGTCTTAACCCACTTAGAGGGAATTTTCGTGTGGGTGTAAGACAGGAGTCTAGTTTTACTCTTTTGCATTTGACTATCCAGTCTTCCCACTGCCCTGTACTGAGCAGGCAGTGCTTTGCCTTCCACTCTTATTCTGTCTCTTTCTTTATATATAGTTTTTGACTTGGGAATAAGAAACATTAAAGCAAATCAATAAAAACCAGAATTATATAGCTTTTCTTTTTTGTTTATGCTAGAGGTTTTATTTTTCATAGAAAATATTCTCTGAATGGTAATATGCCATATATTTCAAAAGTTTTTTCTCTATTCCTTTTCTCTCCTGATAAGAAAAGCTATCTTATTCACTTACATGACACAGTGTGATTTCAGGTCCCGTGACTGCAACCCAATATTCCAAAGGACTTTAATCATCACATACTTTTAATGAAATAAAGGCCTGGGCCTCTGAGAATAAGGGACACATTACCCCCCGGGGCTGCTGGGTGGCCTGCTGGAGGGTGGGGGAGGGCCCGTGTTGGTTGTCTAACTTGTGCTGCTTTACTGCTCAGATCTGCGCTCGTGCAGGCACCTGGCGGGGACACTCGGGCACCAGCGTCCCATGGCTAGTGATGCCATGCAGCCCACCCCTGGGCTCTCTTTGGAGCCTGCCGAAGCCTCCCGGTCACCAGAGCCGGTGTGCTTCGTGTCCTGAGTACACGGTACTTGGCACATTAGCTACAGAACAGTGTGCCAATTCATGGGCTTAAGATTTTATTTAATCATCTGTCATCATTAACTACCAGAGATAAAGGTTTAATGTGGTTCTACCATGGCTTTCTGATGTGTCTCTGTCTTTACTTTTAGGGTCCAAAAAAAGTCTTTTTTTTCATTTAATTTTTCTTATTGTAACCTTGTATGCATTCGCAATGGTTAATTAATAAGGGCGTTTTCAACTCTACTCATTTCTTTCCTTACACAGTATGAAACTAAGGCATCCAGCCTACCTAATTTTCTCCTTCATTATACATAAAAACTGGAAGCTCAATTAGAACAAAAAAGAACCCATCATGCCTCTTCCCAGGTGGCTGCATTTATTAGAAGAGATTGCCTGTAACAGAAGTGGGATGGGGAGAGATGAAAATACACATTTTAGTGTGATTATTTTTTCGATGATTGGATGAGGGCCTTAGCAAAAGTGAGATGATTTCTTGATAGAGGGTATATTAGAGAGCACAACCGTTCATTAGTGCCCCAAGTAATTTAAAGACAAAGTAGGAGAAGGACTAGGAATGTAGTCAAGTTCCAGTTCCAAGTTCCAAAAATCACACTAATGAATAAATAAATATGTTCTGATGTATAAGTGGACATATTTATACTTTACTATATTGTCACCAAGCATCTATCAATAATAGGTACATCATATAGAGTATATCCAAAGCAAAAAGCTTTGTATTGTATTCCAACACAAAAGATTGTATTCAGACCGAAAGAGCTGCTAAGTAGTTCTCCCTTGTAAAGAATGACATCAACCCCAGCTGGCCTGGCTCAGTTGATTGAGTGCTGACCTGCGAACCAAAGGGTCACTGGTTCGATCCCCAGTTAGGGCGCATGCCTGGGTTGCGGGCCAGATCCCCAGTAGGGGGTAGGGAGTGTGTGAGAAGCAACCACACATTGATGTTTCTCTCCCTCTCCTTCTCTTCCCCTTCCCCTCTCTCAAAAATTAAATAAATAAAATCTTGGGGAAAAAAAAGAATGGCATCAGATTTATTCCCATGAACTGGATATGAAAAGGTAGCATCAACTCATTACCCGGCCCTCAGACCTCTGTACCCGTCCCCCATCCGTTCACCTAAATCTCGGCTAAAGCGTAGTTACTGGGTTATCAGCCTGTGAGAGAGTGCTGTCGATTTCCCCTTATCTTCTCTCGTTGGAAGAGAGGAAATTCTTTTGCTTCAAGCTAAGTGAGGAGGGTGGGCCCGTCAAGAGATCGGCTCCCGGAGATCGGGAGTACCTGAAAAGGGGTGAGTTCCGTCGAAGTATACGCTGGAAGTCTGCTTATGCAGTGGGCTTGTTCATCTCCCCATGTGCCTATTTGAAAACAGGTGTGGAAAGAACAAGAATGGGGGGAAGAAGGTTGAGCATTAGGGAAGTCACATGTCTACTGTTCAGTAGATAAGGGACAATGGTCCTTCCAGGGACCAGACAGGCACATGAATGGGAACCAGGCTTCAGCCAGAGGTTGCAGAAGTTATCACCGAGTGAACGTGGAGTGCTTCAAGTGCAGGGATGAGGTCACAATGGGTGGCATGTCTCCATCAAGGAACTGGCCGTTCCCTTCGGGGCTTTCTGAAGAGCCCACACAGACGCCCTGTGTGAGGGAGTGAGTCCTTGACTGTCCCTGAACCATAGAGCTTCCGTAGTGGGGGAGACCCGAAGCAGCACCAATGAAGTCAGAGATATGTGCCCCCTCTCCCCCATATTCTCCAAGATCCCACACCCCAGGGGAGGAGGGAGGGACCCATAGGAAGGGGGAGGGGGAGGAGAGAACAAGCTCACAGGCACCCATCAGTCTAGTTTTAGATTGTTTTACTGACTGGCTTGTTTTACACCGGAAGTTGGCTGTAAAGTTGTCGGTTCTGCCTGAAATGCCACTAAGGGGTAGGAAAGGGGGTTTTGATAAAATACGTTTAGGACTGGAGATTTAAAATTAAAAAACACCTCTTCCTGCCTGAATACTGTGGAGTCAGGTCATTCAGTGCAGCCGTGAGGAGCTGCACCCTCCTACTGCTGCCCACCCCACCCCCCCGCCCCGCTCACTTTCTCCATGCTGTCCAGAGCGCAGACCCCTTCCGTTCCACTGGGCTGACGTCTCTCTCACCTTAGGCCTTGCTAGAAAGTTCTTTCCTGGACTTGGACAAGCCCGGCCCCTATCTTTCCCGGAACTCAGCTCAAGTTCCCCTCCCTCAGAGGGGCGTTTCTTTGCTGTCCTAATCCTGCTCCCTTTCCCCGTGGAGTTATTTTTTCCCATCCCCCTGATAGTTTCTTTCGTGGAATTTATCACCACCTCTAATTATTTTAATTGCTTACTTGTTCACTGGCTTATTGGCACTGACTCAGTCTGTTTTATCTCTCTGTGTCTCAGCGCTCAATAAACATACTAATGAATGAGTGAAACAAGCCTCAGGAATTCAGAGAACCTTCAGGTTCCTAGCAAACAGTAACCACAACGTCACCTCTCCCAAGTGTAAACTAGGGGCTAATGACAGAAATTAATTAGGGCTCTGTGGTAAGGCCTTTCACTCTAAGGAAACAGGTGTTTCAATCAGCTCTTTTCCTTGCGGCAAAATCATTCCCTTTAGAAAGCAACACACAATAATTTGTATTTACAATGTATCAGGTGCTTCGGAAATGTGCTCATGTACTTGTTCAAGCTCTTTAAAGCCAGTATTACCATTTTATAGATTCAGAATCTGAGGGTTCGAGGAGCATAGGGCTTGAAATTTTGTTATGTCATCATTTCCCCCAAGTCAGTTTGGCTCCAAAGTCCATCCTGTACCCGGAATACCGCAGCACTTTCCATCTCGAACTCCGGCCCCTGGCAATGACAACATCGGTGACATCGGGTGGCTGGTGGCTGATTGGACCTGAGGTGCCTCTCACTCACTGCTTGTTTATGGCTTTGACCAGGAATCAGGGGCTCCTTGTAACAGTCTTGAATTTGTTTGTTTTAGCTTATTTTGTATCTGTTGTTTGGACAGAACCTAAAGACCAAGAAAATGTAACCCGTAGATTTCATCTTTCCCTGATTGCCTGGGAGAAGGATCGTCTCTGCCATTGATTCACTGGAAAGTGCTTTCAGGGGGGATTGGTTACCGTGTGGGAGAGGCAGAAGCCAGGCCGGAGGCCTGCCTCAGGTCAGGTCTCCGGGGAAGAGTTTAGGTCCCACGAGGGAATCGTCAAGTGCAGGCCACACCTCAGAGTTGTCTCGTCCTGAGGAAAAGAGCTGGGCTTTTAGGTCCCCTGCCACTCACTGGCTGTGGGGGAGGGAGGAGTGCAGATGCGAACTCGCAGGCACCCTGGCTGTCCGCCCCTGCTGCCCAGCTGAGCCAGGACTCAAGGGCCCCAGCGGAAGATCTTCGCATATACAGACCGTTTCTGTGCACCCGAGGAGGGGCGAGCGGAAAGGGCCGAAGGGATCCCAGGGGACCTGGGCGGGGCACCACGCAGAGCCCATTACACTGACCGTAGCTTCCTTACTCCAGAGGGGAGTTAAATTCCTCTAGTAGAAGGAAAAATTGAAGGTCATTTTTTTTTTTTTGCCATGGCTAGGCTATTTAATTTAAGCACCGATGATAATTCATTTCAGCTGGGTGTCTGGAAATGAAGAGGTAGGGTGACGAAGTGTTCCCAGTTGACATTCAGTGGGAAGGGCAAACGGTTCCTGTTGAGGCGAGGGCGGCTTCATACAGCAAGCGATCAGAAGGTGCATCGTCACCGGCTGTGCTCTCTGACTGCCCGCTGCCTCCGGCTTTAGTGTTTCCTCAGCCCGAAGCCCCAGCACGGCGTCGCTTCAGAGGCCAGAATCTCACAGGGCAACCTATGGGACGCCTCTCTTTCTAGTCTCTTCTTCATAACTTGAAAACTTTTCTAGTCCTTTCATCACTCCCAGTTCAACTTCAGCTCTGTGCTCCAGTTTTCTGATCCACCCCAGCGATTTCTTCCTTTGACTTCCTGGCAGAATCTTTGGCTCTCTTCTTTCCCAGCTCTCCCCTGTGTCCATATGTGCTTTCAAATAGCCATTGTGCCCTTATTTTTAGTGAAGGAAATTAAAGTGGTAACCGTGCAACCGCTGGCTGTTCTTTCTTTATATGCTTTCCCAAATCCCATACTTCTATTTTTCCTTTTGAGTTTAAATTCCCCTCTCTGGCAACTTCAGTTTAATTTGCTGTTTTTGTTGTAGGTCAGATTTACTTCACACAAAATAGGAAAACCTAACACAAGTTAAGGTACAGTGGAATCATATCTGTGTTCATTTGCCAGCGTAGAATTCAATTTATAGTTATTTGCCAGGTATCTTATCTCAAAAAAAGAGATAAGTATAACATTCGAAGTACTTTCCTATGTATTTTGCAAGTGATCAATTACTAAGTGCTGAATGACCTTGTGATAATGTTAAATATCCTACTATACTGGCTAATTTTTATGTGTCAACTTGGCTGAGCCACAGTGCC
Organism: Mormoops blainvillei; assembly: GCA_004026545.1. Taxonomy (NCBI): domain Eukaryota; kingdom Metazoa; phylum Chordata; class Mammalia; order Chiroptera; family Mormoopidae; genus Mormoops; species Mormoops blainvillei. The sequence goes on along the minus strand of PVJD01016181.1, from coordinate 15,903 downwards.
CAGATATTTCATGAAACATTCTGGATGTTTCTGTAAAGGTATTTTCTGAATATAATCAACATTTAAATCGGTGGACTTTGAGTAAAACACCTTACACCTCCCTCCCCCTAATGTGGGTGAGCCTCGTCCAATAAATTGAAGACCTTAATTTTTAAAAGATTGACATCCCCTGAGCAAGAAGGGATTCTGTCAGCATGTTGCCCGTGGCCCGAGACTGCAGCTGCCCCGGGTCTCCAGCCAGCCTGCCCTGCAGATCCTGGACTTGTGCCTTCGCAATCCATAAGTCAATTCCTTCACAAAAATCTATGTATCTGTCTCTGCCCATCCGCCCATCCGTCCATCCATCTGCATCCTGTTGGCTCTCTTTCTCTGGAGAATCCTGACGAATCCACCTATCTACTTTAAATTACCCTGTTAAAACCCCATCCTTTTAAAAGAGGAAAATTTTTAGGCATAAGAGCTTAGTCACCAATTAAATCATTTTAGAAACGTTAACTCCCGAATGTGGTCTATTTCTGAGGGTTTACATGCACACCGTAGTGACAGGGCACAGCCCTTGGCGGGGACTGTTGACTGCTGTCCACGCTGTCCCAGCTCAGCTCTCAGCACTGAACAGGCAATTTGTTCACTTCTGATAAAGGCTTTACGTTTATTTTTTTCCTCTAATCTGAATAATGTACAGCCTTTTCCTAAAGAAAAAATTAAAAATATCCAGTGTGGAACTATACTTTTAATCAGAACAGCACTTAAATGTGAGCCAAGTAGGAATGATCTCTCTTAGCTTGTTCACTGCTTTGTCCCAGCACCTAGATTAGTACCTGGGGCAGATTGACTGTACCCATCCCTTCCCTGGGGAGTGAATGGATGCTTATAGTTCTTCTTGAACTATTCAACTCAAAGCAACTTTTAATGTTAGAGGCCTACAAATCAATTCAATACACTAAAATAGTTAATAACAGTTTAATATCACGGATGACATTGTTTGACTATAATTACCAATACGGTACCATTGTTAGGGTTGAAAAGTGTTTGACATCAGCATTTCTGTTAAAATCATGTGATGACTCAATTCTATGCCAGTTTTTTTCCTGATACATCTTTATTTACACTGCGTTCTTTCGTGTTTGACTTATACAGATGCTTTATTTTCATTTAAATACATCCAATGGTGTGCTAGTAAATGTTTAAGTACCAGCTCTCTGAAAAAAAAACACATGCACACACATGTGCATGCATATGTGTATGTATGTATATAAGTGCATTAGGCAGTTTAATGATATAAAGGATGTGTACGCCCATTATTTATTGTAAATTTCATATAGCTAATCTGTATATCTTTCCATTTATTTGTATCTTCTTCAGTTTCTCTCATCAATGTTTTGTAGGCTTCAGCATATAGATGTTTCACCTCCTTGCTTAAATTTATTCCTAAGTATTGTACTGTTTTCCATGCTCTTGTAAATGGGATTGTTTTCTTTCTTTCTTAGATAGTTCATCGTGAGTGTATAGAAACACAATGGATTTTCTTGCTGATTTTATATTCTGCGATTGTACTGAATTGGTTTATTTGTTCTATCAGCCCGTCTGCACGGCTAGCTTGAGCTTCCTCACAGCATGGTGATCTCAGGTAGTCAGAGTGCCATATATCATGGCTAGCTTTCCCCAGGGCAATTGATCCAGGAAGCGGGGTGCAAGGCTTCTTCGGCCTGGCCTTCGAAGTCCCTCAGCATAACTTCAGCTGCATTCTATTGGTTAAATAAGGAGAGAGGGGCGGGGACTACCAGTGATAAAAGGATGTGGACAATGGTCTGTGTGGTTCATTACGGGCCGTATTTGGAGATTAGCTACCAAGAATATGGCTTCTTCACTACATTTTGACAGGATGGGCCTAACATTAATGTCAAATTAAAATGCAGATTTAGTGAAAAACAAGTCCTAAATTAATAAAATACGCATACTCCACCTAGAAACAACTTTCCTAATGACTTCTGTAGTCCTTGTAATTATTCTGTGTTCCAAGTCGGTCCGCACGTGTTTTCAGGGCATTGAGCAGTCTAGGGCCAGGGACCCAGGCGTTTCAGGGCCAGAGGTGCCCCTGCACGTTCTTATGCCTTCCTCGCACACTGCAGACGAGGGACGCCCAGCGAAGTTAGAATGACACGCTCCCGGTAATTAGTACGAGCTCTCTGCGGTGCAACCACAGACGGTACTCAGGACTTTGCCAGTGTTCTCTCCCTCGCTCTGTGTCATTATGAACAAGCTCCTGTGTCCCCTCTGGGAAGAGGCTGGTATTCATGGTAAGTTAGCGATGTGGGGAGTAGCAGTAGGTGGGAGAATTTATTACTTAGTAAATAGGGTATGAATCGAACCCTTTTTTGTAAACCATTTCCAGTGGTTTTTATGACCTACTCCTTAAAAATACTGTATGCATTGCTTCGTTTTACTTTGTGACATGTTTCAGGGACTAAAATAAAGTTTTAATTTATGGTTTGTGGTTGAAAAAGCAGGAACCAACTCGTTTCACAATATTGAGTCTAGAAGCTACTTGGGAATGACTCTGGGGCCCCAGCTCACGGTCTCCGACCAGATGCCGGAACTGCCAAGGGAACAGAGGGATGCTTCGCACAGGGGTGAGCAGTAGCTGGAGCGCACTAGGCATGACGCTTCTGAGAAATCTGTCCTGGTTTTTGGAATGCAATGCAATTTCTCCTGGGGCTTTCCTAGGAGATTTGATGTGGATGATGCGGAGGAAGGGTGGGCACTGAGTCCCAGGTTTCTGAGACTGGCCGAGGTGCATTTCAGTGACAGATCCCAGACGCAGAGTTTGAATGAGGTCCTGAGCCACTGAGCTCGACTGCTCATTTGGGATGAGGCGGTTCTGGCAGGAGGTACCCTGTCTGATTACAGGGCAGCTGGGAGCCTGACGGGACTGGCAGTGCTTGCCGCGGCCTCGTCCCTGGGAGCTCCTGTTCCCCAGAAGGACAGCGTCTGCTTTGTCCTGCTTTGCCTCTACCTGTGATCGAGCTAATTCCTGCCTCCTTTCTTTCTTCTGTTTTGTGCCGTCTCTCCCATCTACCCAAACTCATCTAACCTTCAAGGCCAACTTTAAGTTCCCACGTAGCGTTCTCTGACAACCCCGGCCTGCACGGGTCCCACACTCTCAAATCTATTCTCCGTGGCTGTGACAGCCCAGTACCCACACCTATGCTGAATCAGGTACGTGGCCACACCTGGGACGGGCGACCTGTGCAGGTGCTGAGATTCAGGCTTTGGGTTCAAATCTGAAGTAAAATCCTCACCGCGCCACTCAGTAGCTAGACGACGTGAACCTGGACAAGTGATTTGAACTCCTCGTGCTACAGCTTACCCGGCTGTAATATGGGGAGATTTGTATGGCTTTTACCTCATGGGATTCTTCCAACGATGAATTTTAGTGCATAAATGACTTAAGAAAAGTTCCTGGTATTTAATAAGCCCTCAACAAATATTAGCTACTTTTATTCTTCTGCCATAAGGAAGCTGCTGTTGGCTTTTTTCCTTATAGTCTCTAATATTTATTTTCCTTCAAACCTTGATAAAATAACATACAGTAACAAGGACTATAATGCCAATATGTAAAACAATGAATCCTGATATGTCAAATCCAGCTTCAAAAGAGAAAACAGAAGAAATAAAACTAAATCATATTTGTTTCCTCTGAATCACGAATACGCTAATGAGTCGGTGTAATTGGTGGCCGTTCCGAGATTGGCCTGAGAAACGTTGATGTGCAATAAACAAACCTTGGGAACGGCACCTTACGAAAGCTTCTGAACAGCGTGACCTACTTCCTGTGGTTTGCAGCTACTGAAATCCCGAAGGAAATAGGCTAACAAAACTCATAAGACAAATAAATAGCAATATTGAACCAGAATCTCTTGGCAAACTTTAACAGAGTCAGTTCTTGCTGAAGTTCTTACTGAAGTAAGTAAAAATGCCATTGACTTACCAGGGCTTTGTAGGACAGGCCTACATTTGTTTTTAGAGGTTTGCATGTTGGGATACTGTGTTTATACATTCATATTCCTCTTCGGATGCCATATATAGGTATATATATAAAATATGTATTGTTTTATATACATGTAATTATATATAATTAGAGTCATTTCTAAGGTAACATTACAGTTAAGGTATATTTTAAGAGGCACTTTTGAGAACAACAGGGGGCGCTATTACTAGTTATGGTAGGGTGGCAGTGCCGGAGCACTCCAGGACTTAGCCTTCCTGACTTTGGTCACCAAGAAACATCAACTCCATTCACGGTAGAAAGGGGACGTTAAAGCGTGTGAGAGCGTCTCTTTCCCGGGTTTTATTCGAGGACTTCTCTGGTTTAGTCTCTGTTTTCCTGTGTGCCTGAAACTTTATATGCTTCTATCAATGACTGACTGCCTAACCCTGACCTAAAAGATCAGTTTTTGCTATTGGGTTAAAAAAAGTAAGAAACCGTCACAGCTCTGTGGGCTCCAAAGTTGAAGACAGTTTTCTCCAAAGGGAAATAAAAAATACAGGGAGGTCACACTTCATCTTCAATCGTAATGAAGAACTTAACAGCAGGGTCTATGGCTCTATCTCTGTCGTCTCTATCTTCTGTTTTTCCTCTTCTTGATCTAAATAGCTTGAAATTTCTGCTCAAGGCCTGACCCCTCTCACTAGTTAGAGCTACTCTTTGGTGACAGGCCAAGGAGGAATTCAAAGGGAGCACGACAGTAAGGGGGGTTGTGTTAGAAGTTTTCCCCCAGAATTTTTCTCTAGTGTGACACGGATAGCACCCCCTTACTTTAAAATGTTATCCCAAGCCCCCATGGAGCCTCTGAGGATGCTTCCATTTTAAACTAGTAACTTCTGGAACATTTTACAAGGTTTCGTTCCCCTTGGACTCCCATGGGTAGCACCAAGCTCCAGAAAGATGTCAATACCTCTCTTAAGTCAGAAATCATTTCAGCCCTCGGAGGCCGCAGACCAGCTGCCTGTCGCATTTTTAGGAGGCTGTAACTTTCATGCATATTTTATGGTCCTATTTTTAATTTTTGGAAGGCAGATTCTCTGGCTACCGCCATTCTGCACCCTACGTGCTGAATCCCAATGTTTCTCTTTTCACCGTTTCAAACAGGGTGATGTTTCTCTATGTTACATAAGGGACCGTGAAATGGAGACACTGGTCTCAAGAGGTTTTGCGCCCTGGGCACGTCGCCCTGTTTAGAGCCAGGGATCTGCTCACGGAAGGCACTGGCTTGCTGCAGGTGCCCTGGGGCTACGGAGCCGAGACTCTGGATATCCCACATTCTTCCTTTGTTTGAGCACCTGCGTTCTCTGCACTTTGACTGTATCATCGAGCCAAGCGTTCTGAAGAGAACAATGAGGAGGCTGTTCCTCTCTGGGCAGTGGAGGCCTGAATGAAAAGACCTCTCTGGTTTTCCAGATGTGTTATTGTCGCTTACTCCTCCTGTTGTTGCAAACATTTACTTCCTCGTAGGTTACTTCTAGTAACACCTTTGTATGAAATTAGCTCCGGCTCGGGCATTTGGGAAAACTCATCTGTGGGGAATTCTTTAAAGGAAACCTGTTTACAAATGGAATGATAATTCAAGATCTCTAAATGGCCCCTAAACCCTGGCATCAGAGGAATCTCCATCCCTCTGAATGCCACAGTGGGAAGGTCTCGAGTCAGGTAAAGGCAACCCGAGCGAATGACGAGGACCGGTGGCCTTTCGCACATGCAGAGCCTGAGAGGCCCAGAGAAACGGAAAACACTTACTTCCATTTCTCAAAGTGGGAAACGCCGCTGGCTTCAAGTTGGACATTCCTGGGTTTGATCTTCTAAACCTGCAATCACTAGGGCTATCTTGGGCGTATTACTTAGATCCCCTGGGTCACAGTTTCCCCTCCTGTACGGCTGGGATAATGGTACCTAATTCACAAATGAAATAAAACCATAAAGCATTCAGTGCAGGGCCTGACACATTTAAGCACTCACTGAACGACAAGTGTTTCCCGGGGTGTAACATCAGGGAGAACGGGGTGCAGCCTGATCTTGCAGTTCCCAACTCGATTTGCTTCTGCTGTTTTTCCTTTCCCGGTACCAAGAAAGACAAACCTTGAGACCAAAATTCAAATGAAATCTCCTGAAAGTTTGAAGATTATTGAAATCGATAACCTGTGTCATTCTTTTTCAATACTTGCTTATAATGTTTATACCCTTTAAATAGTTGGGATTGCCTTATTAAGTAAAATACCACCACCACCCCCCCAAAAAAATCACATCCAACACATAGAACCGCACAAATGCACATACCTCTTTTCGTCACCAAGGAGCTTACGTATTCTCTCAACATCTTCAAAGCTCATGCTGAATGTCCTGCACCATTGATTTATTAGAAATGCCATTAATATCATTTCGTTTAACTCAGTGACAGTAAAGGCTGGCGTGGAAGGCTACGTGCCAGGCTTTGTACTAAGCGTGTCGTGAGGCCTGGGGTCTCGCAACCCTGTTCCCTGTTACGTGGCCAGTTAGTAAGAGAGAGAAGTGAATGTAGAGAGCAAGCAACATAGCCGGTGAGCGGCAGGGTTGGTTGGCATCCCGCTGGCATGGCCTTCAGAATGTCCCCATTGCTGGCGGGCCGCTGTCCCAGTCTGCCCAGCCTCTGCAATCGTCGTCGGCGAGCTCGGCTTTCCCTGTGGGAGCCTAAGGCTGTAGCGGCTGTGGCAGGAGGGGAGGGCCTGCAACACCAGCCCCTGTTAATGCCCTGGGGAGCAGACCTCAGCCAGGCTTCCTTGGGCAGAAACACTGTGGACGTGTAGCTGCCTTTCACGGCTGGGGGAGAGCGGGCTGTGGGTAGCCCCTGTAAGCAGAGTACAGAAAACCTCCAGACATTGTCTGACCTGTGTGTATCCGCTACAGATCTGCTCTGTAGCTGTAATAAAGTCTTAGCTGCGAGTACAACGGTATGCTGAGATCTGTGAGTCCTTCCAGGGAAGGACCGGGTGTGCGGGTGGTCCTGGGGCTGTGGGAACCAGGTGGTGCCTGAAGTGCCGACACAGGAGCTGCTGCCCCTAGCAGGGGGATGCATACTCTCAGTCACCTAACTGCCTTTTAATTATCTTCCTGAAACCCCCAGAAGTGTTAGTAGGGCCACAGCTGCAGCGCTCCTGGAGGGTTCAGCTCCAATGCCTCATCTTGGGCCGGTGTAGGGATTATGTACTTTGTAAAATATACGCATGGAAACACACAGCTTAGAAAACATGCTGATACCGTATGTTCAGTATTTGTCCTTTTTTAGCATTCTGTGTTTTTATTGCTTGCAGCAGAATGCCCAACACCAAGTATAATTGCAAACATTCAGCTGTTCGAAAGAAGAGATAGGGCCTACGTACAAATGGGAGATGAGATTTTTTACAATACATTCTGAAACAGAACTAGTGTCCTACAGGCACATGGACGCTAGGTCTTTGCCGCCGAGTGGCCTCACCTGTGGACCTACAGTCATTGGTCCCCCTCCCCCCATACCCAATGCATGGAGCCCGCGAGGCAGTGGTCGGTTGTTTTCCCGATGAGCCCCTTCTCTAGTGCCTCCCTTAGCCCTCCACAGACAATCGTCTTCTTAAATGGAAACAATCTCTTTAGATGTTTCCATTTTCTTCTCTGCATTTCCCTCTTTTTTTCCCAAACCATATACAAGGTGTATATATTATTCTTGCAATATAAAAACCTGACATTTAGTCATCAGTATTGCAACATTTTGAATATCCCAGATGAGCACAACTAAATTTGTTTATGTCTACAAGACTGTGAGGGTAGAAACAATAAAAAGTAACAAATAAGATATTTGGGTCATAAAAATGTGAAAAACCTGTTCTATCTACTTTTCCATTTTTCTTCGTAATGAAAAAAAATCTTATATTGCTGTTATTTATTATGAAAGCTTAAAATTTTCTGGGATCTTATGAAAATCAAACCCATATACCAAATATTTTGGTGGGGAAGAAGTTTCCGAGACCCTGGGTCCGAGAGCACGCGGACACTGCAGGGCGGAAGGCGCTCCGGGTGAAGCCGGCACCCTGAGAAGGCGGCAGAGGGTACGCTCTCGGCGGCGAGCGAACATCCAAGTGCTCTTTGTACTGTGCAGTTTTAGGGTTGCTTTTATTGACAAAGTATCAACGTCAAGCTATTTGCTAAACACACAAGCATTTTCAGTCATTAATAAACTAGTTTTATAGAATTCTATAATGCAAGAAGTGTAGGAAATATTTATTCAGATAAAGATGTCTTTTCCAAGATAAAGATGCTTAAGCCCAAAGAGATTAAATGCTTTTTCCCGATGAAGGACGGAGTGGTTGGATCAGCCGAGGGTCCCGTGGCCTGGATCCTATGTCAGCGCTCCAAACTCAGTGCCTAATTTCGCTCCAAGTCACACTCTTCACTCACAGAACGCCAAGCGCCGGCTTAGCTCTCTTTTCTAGGCATTACAGAACCAGTGCAGTAAAATAATTCAATTTGCTTCTAGTTGCTCAAGGGAATTAGGTTTGTCGAACCATCTGAACTAACTTGACTCTTTTTGCAAGAGGTGTCAACGAATAGTTAATACTCTGCTTCAGGCCTAAAAATGCTAAAGTTGGATAGCGTGAGAAACTAGGGATGGAAAGGGAATCTGAGAAATAATGAACAGATGTTGGAGAAGTGGGTCCAATAACCAGCAGGGCACCTGCTCTCTAATGCGAGTTGTCGAGGTCAAGTGTGGCATCTCTGCTGCGAACGCCAGTTGGCCCTAGAAGACCTGAGTTCAACTTCACATGTGCTCTGTTTGCAAAACTGTTTATTTTTGTTTGTTTGTTTGTTTGTTGCACAGTGTATGCTGCCAGTACCTGAATGATTGACAATGTTTCAGGGAAAGAATAAATGCTCTCTGGAGTGGGATTAGTGGTAAATAATTTGTAATAATTTTTCAAATTACGAATGAATCAGAAAACCATTATTTGACTTGTCCTGAGTAAGTGCTGGAATTACTACAGATCTGTCTCCATGTTTTCAAACACATTTCCTGCTCGTCCTTATTCTGGACGTAGGGGGCGCACGCGGCAGATTCCCTGAAATGGGGCACCCTTTTCCATCCCGCCTCCTCCCCCTCCTGATTTGTTAGCTATCTAAGTATTTAATAGCCATTCTGAACATACATTCTTGTTTCTAACTTCCAAAAAGCCTCGAACAGCCCAAAAGAAATTAAACCAAAAACATTAAATGAGGTTTTTAAGGCATCCAATAAAGTTAGAATTTTAGTATAAAAGAAAGAGGAAGACCCTTGAGTGGGTTACTGACCATGCTTCCCTCGGATATGGGAACATAACCATCTTTGATATCCGGGATGAAATTATGTGCTTGTGAGTTTACCAAAAAAGCAATTCGTAACAATTTTCAGGATTCTAGATTAGATGGTCTAAGATGAGAGGAGCACGCTCTGCCACGAAGCTTGCAAATTGACTTGGCTTTCCTTGTGAATGGAAAAGTCTCCCTAGTCACCAAGTGGGCACTGTGGGCCCGGCCTTCTTCCGGCCAGAGAGGCCTGGGTTTTGTCCTTACTAGGAACTGTGCGAATGCTGTGCACGTGGTCACCTGCTTTTGTGAAGACAGGCCTGGGTGCTCAGCGACACCCGGTGCTTCTCACACGCAAGCTTCCGCTAGGCGATGGCTGGTGTGATGTCCCGAGACTACTTTTGCCTATTTGTTTTGAGTTTAACAGAAACATACAGACCTCGTGCACTCGTTATACACGTATGAATCCGAGAACCATGACGCCAGAACTAGGAAGGAACAGTCTGACGTCATCAACCTCAAAGCCCTCATTTGTCACAGCTGCCTGGTCTCTCTCATTTATATCTAAAATAATTGACAGCGGTGACATTCAACAATACTTTAATTTCTTACATGAGATCTCTTTTTCCGTAAAAGCTCTAGAAAGTAGCAAGCATATCAGATTTCTCAGCATTTGAAGAACTTTGAAAAATAACCCCAATTTTTCCCTCCACATGTAACTAATATAAATTACCTCTTGGAAATGGAATGGCCATGTTTTGAGGCACCATGTTCTCTTTTTAAATCCATCAATTTTCCTGATATTCTGTGGAAACTAACCATGGAGCCTCCTAGGCTGGTGAGGAAAGATTTTCCAAGTTTCTTTTTATACATGTTCCTTAAGTGCTGGCTTCCTTCTTCATAAATTATTGGAATGATACTTAGTCTGGCCCACTGAGAGACAGGTTTTAAATTTCAATCTACTCTTCATTGAATAGTAAACTATTCAAATATGATTTAAAATTTCTCTTGACATTTATTGCATTATTGGCTTTTGACAAGATTTGGTTCAATAGAAATAATCTGGGGCAAAAACACCTCATTTTCACCTTGATCTGAAACTTTTAATACACTTTCACAACCTTTAAAAAAAAAATTGCTACAGGAGTTCAAGTGAACAGAAAGAACCTTCTGATAGAGGATATTCCTTTATTTAAGACACTAAGTCAGCGAGGAGTCCAAACATTCCTTTCTTTAAGGTTTGGTAAAGATTTCAGAAAAGAATGGCTACGACCTGCCCCGGCCTGCCACAGAGAAGCATCTTCACTCTGGGGATATGTGATCAGACCGTCACGTTCAGGAGTGCCTTTAAAAAGCAAGACTGATACCTGTCAAAACTTGCATATGAACTGTTAAGGCAAAAATCAAGAATTCAGCTTGTAGTTGATGTTATTGTTTTAGAAAAGGAGTCTGAGAGCTGTCTATATTAATTAGCGACCAGCCAAGTAATAGCGGCTTGAACATGGTAGAAGCTTATTTGTCTCTCACAGTAAAGTCAGGAGGCAGCCCTGGCTGGTGTGGCTCAGTGGATTGAGCACCGGACTGCAAAGCAAAGGGCTGCCAGTTCGACCTCCAGGGTTCGATCCCCAGTCAGGGCACATGCCTGGGTTGCAGGCCAGGTCCCCAGTAGGGGGCACGTGAGAGGCAACCGCACACTGATGTTTCTCTTCCTCTTTTTCCCTCCTTTCCCCTCTCTCTAAAAGTAAGTAAATAATAAAATATTTTTAAAAAACAAAATAAAATAAAGTCAGGAGGCAGATGGTCCAGGGCTGGTATGGTAACTTGTCTCCATGGGACCATCCAGCGTCCAGCCTCTGCCCTGTATTTCTCTCCGATTTACCCTGTTATGGCTCCCGTCCCCACGGTAGACAATTTACCATCAGTCAAGCAGTGGGAGGGGGGAAGGACAAAGAAGTGGCATGGCCTCTACTTGAAGGACAAGTCCGGAAGGGGTCAGTTTCTATTATAGCCTATTGCATAAAAAGTAGTCACATGGTGACAACAGAACAGGAGGCTGGAAAGTTTAGTTCCTACTGGGCAGCCAGGAGGCGGTGGGAATCGCGGTTCTTATCGCTGCAAGGGCGTGGGAGGGAATGGGTCTGTGGAGAGGAACTAGCAGTCTCTCCGGTGCTGTCGGAGTGGTAGAGTCACTCTGGGATCTCTAAAAATATGTAGTCCCGGGCCTCAGCCCTGGATGTTCTGATTCAGAGGGACCGTTTTAGGCTTGTTGGCCAAATTATTCCCAAGTTGTACCTTAGCGATAAGGAAAATCACCAGGAAGTTACATTTCAGTGTAATTGCCTTTGCAGAAACCTATTATGCAATCAGCTTTCAACAGGAGAGATAAGAGCCGTATGTGAGTCATCTCTGCGCTGTTTTGCTTTAAAACTTTTGTCAAAGATCTCGTGCATTATGTTGAGTCCTACTGATGTAAAGATGCCTCTGACTTCTCCCAGCACTCAGACCCAGGTAAAAGTTTCTTTCCCCCCAAAACTTATTCTGCTTTACTAGACAGTTAGAGGCCCACACTTAATATTTGTGTAAATTTCTTCTGCCCTCTGTTCCTCTTAACATTATTGGATATTCGTCTTTCCTTTTTGGGCACCTTCCTCAAATTAAAACTAGAATAAGATGAGATATAAATACTAAAAACAGGAGTTTCTAAACTGTACATTGTAAATACTGACAGTAACATTTATTTTTTGAGTGCCTCATTTGTGTGAAGCACTACCCATGCTAAGCATTTTATAACAACCACCTGTGTAAAACCAACCCATGTAATCCAAATAAATCCTGGGTCCAAAGTGGTTCAGTTTCTACACAGTATAACCTTAAAAAAAAAAACAAAAAAAAAAACAAAACATAGTGCAGACAACAAATGTAATTAAACATAAGACCCAACTTTTACCTGGATCTCTCGAAAATGAATGTTAACGGAGCTACAGCTAATTAGATACGTGCAGCCAAAGTTTCCTACATTCCACTTTCTCCTCAAATCTCTTGTGTCCGTTAGAGCCCAGCAGTTGCCCAATTTCCCAAATATCCAGGCAGGGTTTGGGGTTTCTCCTCCTTTTTGTTTCTTTTTCTCATTCCTCTGTCATGCTTTGCGTCATCTTCCTGTGAGAGAGGACAGAGCTTCCGCGGCCACCTGCCGTGGGCTAAGCAGTGACAACCTAGGGTGGCTGGAGGGCCAGGCAGCTGCACACCCTGGGTTCTCCCTGACCTCCCACGGAGAGGATCTTGGCAGTTTTCTGAGTGCATTAGCGCCCTCCCAGTGCATGCCCCCAGCGTTACACATCTGAGGTATTTCCATTTTTATGAGAGACACTGAGTTTTTCTAAAATTAATCAACTTCTCCAAACTCCAGAGTCACGCAGCTAAGAATCACAATATCGAAGCCCAAGGAGTGTAACTTCAAAATCTGTTTGCTTAGACGCCCTGCTCTCTTGTTGCACTTTATATGGCTGGAATGATGGCAGTTATTCTTTCCATAATCTGCGAGCACTACCGATATTATTTTCTAGAAACAGTATTATGCCTGTCAGATTACTTATCACAGTTTAATTGCTTGGTTTTGTTCTCTCCTGCCATTGCACTAGTCTAAGCTCAGTAAAATAATTTTGGTCTGTCCCCTGCTATTTATACCACTATACACGGTGTTTTGTACAGAGCAGGCGAACCAGTAAATACTCACTGAGTTACCGAGTGGGCGGCCGAATGAAAAGGAAGAGCTACCTTTCTCTGCAACCAAGGAATTTTTCTTTCATCGATAATTTACCCGTTTCTATAATCTCAAGGCTTTTTGGAAATGAAAAATAGTTACTTCTCAGAAAAATTTTAGAGATCTTTGGTATATAGTCATGAGTTAGTTTTCTTTCATGGCTCATAGATTGATTCTGAAGGAAATTTCAAAAAGGTAGCTCGGAGAAAATGGTTTGGGAAGAGGCAAAGGTAGACGTTTTATTATGACATTGTGTGGGGAGGACTCAGAATTTAGAACCAGAAAACTAGGATATGAATCCCAGCTATGAACAGTTTTCAGTAAGAACATTAAACATTTTAACTTCAAATTTCTTATTTTAGGTCTTGCAGTAATTCACGGTTTATTCGTTATTATGAAATCTGAGAGGATATATCAATTTGTGAAGTTGTTTTGAAAAAACATCTCAATATTATGTAAACAATTAAATTCCCAGTTTGTTTGTTAAAATGTCATGAATTATAACCATACTATCTTTAAGTATAAGAATGCACATTAGTACCTCTTCTCTGTTTCTGCTTTTTTTATATTAAAATCTCAAAACAAAGAAATAGATGGGACTTAAGTTTTAACTTTCTCCATTTATCTTTGAACAACAGCTATGCTGTGATTAAATGCATTTTCACTGATGCAATCATAAAATAAACAATGTACTTATATCTCACATTTCATAAGTTATTATACCACCTGGACTTTAGAAGTATGGCTTTGTGGTGTTGTTCTATAGTATTGTGTAGGTTATACAATAAAATATTCATTTCGCTAAACAATTTGCAAAGTAAAGATCATTTTTTAATTCCTCATTTTGTAAGAAGTAAAATTTGAGCAATAAACAAAATATATCTTCATTTTGGTAGAATTAAAGAGTTACAGATCTTTTCCATTCTTTTCTGGTCTTATCAAGGATATTAAGAATCATCATGTAGTAAAGCTTTATCATAATAAAACATAATTAAGTTCTACCAAATGAACAGTAAGTGCACTTCAGCAATGTCAATAATTTAGAATATGTGTTAAATGAAATTTGGATTCAAGACAATTACTTTTGATTAGGTTACAAAATATAAACCATAAAGAGGTTGCAAGCTTCTATAATTCACCAGCAATTATATTGAAAAGGTCTCTTGAGAACAAACACAAGAAGGATCCAATAAAAGAATAAGCTCAGAATTGTCTTAAATATGAATTTTGATGAGTTCCAATTTCACAGTGTTGATATTATTTTTTCAATGGATTTCAAGTATGTGATTATATTTTGATTCTGTGCAGTGAAATAAAACGAGCTTTCCCATAAAAACTTATTATGCACAGGGTGGCTGGTATCCTTGTAACTTAATTTCAAAACTTAGTCCTCCTATAAAATCTATTTTTCTAGCCTGATATACACTGAACTGGAATAAACATCCAAGAAAACTACCTTTCACCATACAACTAAATCACTGTCTCCTTGGCTTTCCTATATACTTGCCTTTAAGAGAATCATCATCTGGCCAGATTGTTTCAAAATGAAAGAACAATTCCTTTCATTGTATTTCTTCCCCATGATCTTCATTAGTAGAGCTTATCTGATTTGCTATACACATGTAGTATCTGCATAACTATAGAAACTCCAGATAACACTAAGTCTGGTTTACGCCTTATTTTGTAAGGTGAGGACTCTCTAGGTACTGAGGGATTAATCCGGTTAACCCTTTGAGAAGAACTGGACAAGCACCGTGGAATAACATACATAAAATATTGAATATATAAACCATTGACATAAGCACAGATAGCAAAAGACCATGTATGGATAAGACCATGTAGGTTCTATTGGTCCATTACTTGCTATATCCTAATCAGAAGTGGATAAGACCAGTGTATGTTCTCTGGCGGCATTTGGGACTTTGTTGTTGGAGAGGAGCATTTTGTTCAGCTGTATTTGCTCACCCCTTTCTGGTGGTTCACACCCTTTCACATCTCACATTGTTCTGTGACATTTTACAATGGACAGATATATTAAGCAAGGTCATTTTTGACTGTGGATAATTCACAGAAAGTGGAGTTATGGAGGGAGCTACATACCATCCAAAAAAGCTAAGCAGTCATGCTTGTAGGAGGCAGGGACGAGAGGAGGGTCTGGGGCCTCGGTGACAGGCATTCAGGGAGCTTCTTTGAGACTGCTGCCCTTGCCAGGGCTCAGCCTGTGTCCTCGTGGACCCCATGCCTTTCTAATCAAACTCGAGTCTGCATCGGGCATGACAAGAAGGTCGCGGAGTGGCACAAACGTGATCATGCTGGCATTGTTGCGAGCCACAATGTACCCTGATTTCGTTTATCACAGTTGGGCATGTCAGCGGCACTGATATGATAATTGGAAGAATCGCTCTTCCTGATACAAGTAGTTCCTCCAAACTGAGTGTTTGCCCACCGCTTCACAGCTCTACTTATTCTTACTTCTGCCTGCTCTTGCTCGGACCACGCAGTGCTGCAGCAATGAGCGCTGCCCCGGCCACCAAGGACAAAGTGTTAGCTTCCACCTGTGCTTCTGGGGTTGGATGGGCTCATCTGGCATCTGAAAGAGCCTCCTCTAGTACTCAGCAGGGATGTGCTCTGTGGCGAATTCCCGTCTTCACTGTCAAATGCGTCCCCCTCAGTTTCTATAGATCGGTTCTTAACTCTATTCCTGGAGTTTTTGCCATTTGATTATATTGTGTTGGTTAATGTGTGAAATTAACCTGAACAGCGCTTTATTTCAGTCCATTCATAAGACCCTGGAGAGGTT
>PVJD01016180.1:0-22037 GCA_004026545.1 Mormoops blainvillei | reverse complement strand
CTCCCTGCAGAAGAGGTCCCAGCTGAAGCTCAGTTTCCACCAGCTGAAGAGCTCCCTACAGAAGTTCAGTCTCTACCAGCTGAAGAGCTCCCTACAGAAGTTCAGTCCCCACCAGCTGAGGAACTCCCTGCAGAAGAGGTCCCAGCTGAAGCTCAGTTTCCACCAGCTGAAGAGCTCCCTACGGAAGTTCAGTCTCTACCAGCTGAGGAGCTCCCTACAGAAGATCAGTCTCTACCAGCTAAGGAGTTCCCTACAGAAGATCAGTCTCCACCACTTGAGGAGCTCCCTGCAAAAGAGACTCCAGCTGAAGATCAGTCCCCACCAGCTGAGGAGCTCCCTGCAGAAGAGACTCCTGCTGAAGTTCAGTCCCCACCAACTGAGGAGTTCCCTGCAGATCAGTCTCCACCAGCTGAGGAGCTCCCTGCAGAAGAGGCTCCAGCTAAAGTTCAGTCTCCACCAGCTGAGAAGTTCCCTACAGAAGATCAGTTTCCACCAGCTGAGGAGCTCTCTGCAGAAGAGGCCCCAGCTGAAGTTCAGTCTCCACTAGCTGAGGAGACATCTGCGGAAGAGACTGTTGCTGCGCTTTAGCTTCTGCCAACTGAAGAAACAATTTAGAAATGGTCTCTGCTGACAAACAGCCTCCATCATCTGAAGAAGCCTCTGTTACACATATGTTTATAAAAGATTCCCCTCATGTCCGGCTTCCACTATCTGAACAAACCCCTGCAGATGAGGCTCTGGTAGAGAATGTGCCTACTGAATATCGATTTTCCAAGACAACAGACATCCCAGTGGTAAAATCAGAACCAACAACTTTAAAAGATCAGCCAAAATCTGGAGAGCCTTTAGCACTGGGCTCTTCCTGAAGAGCTGTCTAGTAAGAGGAAGAATAGGTTTCTCTTATTGAAATGGAGGGCGACATCCATATAGAACTAAAATATGGGCCTCTTCCACAGCTGTAGGGAGGTCTCCACTAAGCTGACTATTAGAGGCTAGGGGTTTCCAGAACTACATACTTGGCAAAAGGGTAGTCATTTGGAAGTAGCTTTGTGAACAAGGAAATGAAAGAAAACCCCAACGTGTGAACTGCAGGTTTGAAAATGAACAATAAAAGTGAGTGGTTTAAAATTACTTGTTATTTTCATTCAGTCTAGAGTGTATAAAATACATATTTTGAAATGAAATAAGTTTATGATTGAAATTACTTAAAATATCCTTTTCACACTAAACCCTTTTGACAAGGGTAAAGTATACAGCCATATTTTCTTTTCTCTGTATGTAGCTTGTAGTGAAAAAGGCATTTTCATCAGTTCTCTTATCTACTTTAAATTCCTTGAGTTTGAGTCACACATCTAAAGTTAGGTGCTATTTTCTTTCTCCTTAGTAAATTCTTTATATCTCTTTTTCTCTTTCCATTTGATTCCTTCTGAAACAGACATTTCTATTCTGTATTAACCCCTCTTTTATTGTATGTTTTACATTTCAATGTCTGGATAGGGAAATCTATTTTCTTTGTGAAAATCTTCATTTCAATAAAGATAACCGTGGATGAATATTTCAAAAATGTGTAAACACACAAAAAATATACTTAGATTGCTTTGAGGGCATATTCCTATTTAGTTTTAATTTCATTTCAGGTTACAATGTGATGAGTTCTTTTGAAGCTTGGCTTATATATTTACCCTCTGATTTTATGACAAAGAAACTTAGAATAAAGTTGAATTACTATAGTATAAGCTATTGACAGTTTTAAAGAGTAATCATGGATTATTGTCTATTATAAAAAGACATCTTGATTTCTATGATTATGGAAGTTTTGAGAAAATATTTTGTTAAATACAATGTTCTAGTTGCAATGTTCTAAATGATGAGTTGAGTCTCATAAAAATTTTAATTTGATAAATATATTTCTTTGTATAGTGAAAACTCTAGGTTGATGATTCTAAACCTTGTTAAGCTTTGATGCATTATAGTTGTTAAGTTTTTCTCACATTATTTTGTTAAAATTTTCCCACATTCTTCTGTTAAATTTTTCTCACTATTTTTGTAAGCACAGTCATCCCCTGGTATATGTGGAGGATTGGTTCCAGAACCCTCTACAGATACCAAAATCCAAGAATACTCAAGTCCTGTGTGTAAAAGGATATAGTACAAAGTATAGAGCTGGCCCTCCATATCTGTGAATTCCTAAATACACATTGAAAATACTGTTTTGATTGCAGTTGGTTAAATTAACAGATGAGGAAGCCATAGATATGGAGGGTTGAATACATGTTGTTGTCATTGTTGTTTTTGAAATATGTGACCAGATTTGAGATTGAGAAACATTATTCTAGACTTGAATGAGAGTTGCTGTTTTGATATTTTCAAGACTTTTATTTTTTTTGAGATACTTAAAATCTAATTAAAAATTTTTTTTTTCTAAATTTGAAGTCTTTTTTATTTTAGATGTTCTATTGTGACTTCTTTACTGTTTTCTTAAAAAGTTATTTTGGATTTGCTTTTCCCTCCAGCTTTACTGAGACATAATTGACTTATAATACTGTGTAAGTTTAAGGTATACAATGTGATGGTTTGATACATGTAACTTTGTGAAATATTTGCCTCAGTGAAGTTAATATATCCATCACCTCACATGATTACAATTTTTTGAGTTGGTGAGATAATTTAAGGTCTACTCTCTTATTAACTTTCATGTATATAATACAGAAAGTATCCAACCATGTCTCAAATAGAGACATTTATTGAAGAAGGTACAAGACACAAGAAACATTGTACATAGGACAATGATGCCTCAGTCCCATTCAAAGTAGGTACCTTGAGACCTCACACAGTTCTCCCAGTGTCTCTTCCACTGTTCACAACACTCTGCAAAATTCTTTTTCTGTTGTTGTTGTTGTTCAAGCACAGTTGTCTCCATTTCCCGCCCCCCACTCCACCCTGCCCTACCCATTCCTGCCTCCCACCCTCTGACCTACACCCTTTGGCTTTGTCCATGCCTTTATAGCTGTTCCTACCCCTTCCCATATTTGCCCCCATTATCCCTCTCTCCCCTCCCCTCTGGTTACTGTCAGTTTGTTCTTTATTTCAATGTCTCTGGTTACATTTTACTTGCTTGTTTGTTTTGTTGATTAGATTCCACTTATAGGTGAGATCATATGGTATCTGTCTTTCACCACCTGGCTTATTTCACTTAGCATAATGCTCTCCAGTTCCATCCATCTGCAAAATTCTTTGTTGGAATCACCATCAGCTGCCCCATCATTCAAGTGTTTTCCTGAATCTCATCGATGGTCTGACATCTTTTCCCTTTCAAAGGTGATCTTAGTTTTGGGAAAAGCCAGAAGTCACAGACACCAAATCTGGGCTGTAGTGGGGCTGAATCACCTGGGTGATTTGACATTTCGCCAAAAAACTCTGCATCGGATGTGATGCATGGGTGGGCCTGTCGTTGTGATGAAGCTGCCAATTACCAGTTGCCCATAGCTGTGGCCATTTTCATCCTAATGCATCTCTCAATCAATGAAGAACATTGAGGTAGTATTCCTTATTAATTATTTGGCCTACAGGGATGAACGACGCCTTCCCAATTGAAAAAACACAGTTAACATGGCCTTGATCTTGCTCTGACTTTGCAGCACATTTTTTGGGTGTGGAGAACCAGGTGACTTCCACTGGGACCACTGGACCTTCCTTTCTGGATCATAGCCATAGACCCATAATTCACCTCAGGTTATGACCTTCTTGAGGAAATCTGGTTCATTGGTAGCTGTTTGAATAAAATCATTAGCAACTGTGGCACAATGTTCCTTCTGTTCTGGTGGCAGAAGCCATGGAATGAATTCTGACATGACACATTTCATGCCAAAATCCTGCGTCAAAAACTTGGACACAGTAGTTTTTGGAATCCCCAGATCAGCTTCTCTTCCAGCATGATTAGTCTCTGATCTTTGTTGATTGCAACCCATACAAATTTGACATTCTCAGGTGTTCTGCTTGTTGCAGGCCTTCCAGGACATGGATGACTTTCAGCAGGCTCTTGATCATCTGTGAAGCATTTTTGTCACATTTTTGTTTGCGCTGCACTCATCGCATCATCCCCAAAGGCCTTCTGAATCATCCGAATAGTTTCCATGGAGGAATGTTCAAGCTTAATGCAAAATTTGATGCAGATTCTTTGCTCTACTCACTCAGTCATCTTGAATGCAATGGCCACATAGTATATATATGCTCATGTACTGCCCCCACTGACTAGTACAGTAAAGTCATTGTTAACACATGTGTGTACAATACCACTCTCCTGGACTGCCAGGTTACATCAGTGTTGTGCAAACCATTGTTGTTATATTAGCAATGGCTGGACTTTTACCAGACAGACCTTGTATAATATATACTCACCATTTGGCATATCAGATGCCCAGAACTTACTCATAACTGGAAGTTGTACCCTTTAACCAACATCTTCCATTTCTTCCAAATCTTAACTCCTAGGAACCACCATTCTATTCTTTGCTTTTATGAGTTGTAGATTCCACACAAAAATGATATCATATAATATTTGTCTTTCTTTACCTGACTTATTTCATTTAGCATAATACCCTCAAGGTCCATTCATGTTGTCACCACTGGCAAGATTTCCTTCTTTAAAAAATTATTATTATTATGAATGAACATTATACCATTGTGTGTATGTGCCACATCTTCTTTATCCATCCATCCACTGATAAACACTTAGGTCGTTTTCATACCTTGATTATTATAATGCTGCAATGAACAAGAAAATATAGATATCTCTTTCAGATAATAATTTCACTTGGGAATTAAATGAGATTGCTAAATCATATGGTAGCTCCATTTTTAATTTCTTGTGAAACTTAGTACTATTTTCATAATGGCTATACCAGTTTTCATTTCCACTGACAGGGTGCAAGGGTTCCCAATTCTCATTCTTTGCAGCATCTGCTTTTGTTTGTCTTTTTGATAATAGACATCTTAAAAGTGTGAGTTGATATTTCATTTTGGTTATGATTTGCATTTCCCTGGTGATTAGTGGTGTTAGGTTAATGGTTTTTTTTTTTTGTTTTTTTTTGTTTTTTTTTTTGCTATAAAGTTGCATGAATTCCTTGTACATTTTGAACATTTGCTCATCAGATATGTGCCCTGCAAATATTTTTTTCCATTCCATAGGTTGCTTTTTCATTTTGTTGGTGGTTTCTTTTGCTGTGCAGAAGCTTAATTCGATGTAGTTTCAGTTGTTCATTTTTGTTTTTGTTGCCAATGTCAAGAAACTTACCCCATATTTTTTTCTTTTAGGAGTTTCATGGTTTCAGGTCTTATGTCAAAGTCTTTAATCTCTTTTGAGTTGATTGTTGTGTATGGTACATGATAAGGGTTCAGTTTCATTGTTTCACTTGTGGTTATCCAAATTTTCCAGTCATATTTAGTGCATAGAGTATCTTTTTCCCACTGTGTAGTTTTGATATATTTGTTAAAAATTAATTAACCATACATGAAGGGGTTGATTTCTAGGCTCTGTATTCCATTGATTTATGTGTCCATTTTAATGCTAATTACATTTTTCATTATTATAGCTCTGTAGTATAGTTTGAAATCAGGAAGTATAATGCCTCTGTCTTTGTTCTTCTTTCTCAAAATTGCTTTGGCTGTTTTTGTCATTTTGTGGTTCCATAATTTTAGAGTTACTTTTTATATTCCTATAAAAATATCATTGGGATTCTGATAGGCCTTATATTTAATCTATAGAGATGGCATTGGGTGGTATGGACATTTAAAAAAATATTATTTTTTTGAATTCATGAAGATGGCATATTTTAAAATTTATTTGTATCATCTTCAGTTTGTTTAATCAATGTCTTATAGTTTTCAGCATAGAGATCTTTCATCTCTTGGGTTAATTTGTTCCTAAGCATTTTATTGTTTTTGATGATATTGTAAGTGGGACCATTTTCTTAAATTTTCTTTCCAACAATTCATTTTTATTGTATAGAAACTCAAGTAATTTTTATATTCTCCAACTTTACTGAATTTATTTATTCTAATAATTTTTAGTGAGGTTTTTAGAATTTTCTATGTAAAATATATAATTTGCAAACAGTGACAATTTTACTTTTTCTGTTTCAATTTGGATACCTTTTATATCTTTTTCTTGACTAATTGTTCTGATTGGGACTTCCAGTACTATATTGAATAAAAGTGGCAAGAGTAGGAATCTCTATGTTGTTTATGATCTTAGAGAAAAAACTTTCAGTTTTTCATCTTTGAATATGATGTTATCTGTGGGCTTGTCATATGCGGCCTTCATTATGATGAGGAGATCTCCTTCTAGATATAATTGGCTGAGAGTTTGTTTTTTTTTATCATGAAAGGATGTTGATTTTGTCAAATGTTGCATCTACTGAGATGACCATATGACTAACAACTGCTTCTTTGTTTGCTACAGTCCTCTGGGATTTGTGAACAGAAGCCTTGATGGCTTGCAAAGGTAGGCAATTTAGAGGTCGAGCCTTCAGGTGGCAGCCTTAAAAGTTGGGGCACTAGATGTGTGGCTCAAATCCTCACTACTCAGGAAGAAGCTGGAGTTGGGGGGTTTCCTTTCTAATCATATGGCCCCGTGTCTAAGGGTAGAATTTATGGCAAGAGTATATCTCAGACTTTCCCACATAGCTCAAGTATTTCCTTATTCACTTGATGTATAGGAGTCACTTAGCTAGTTTTGAAATTCTCTCAAAGGGAACTGCTCTATATGTAGCTGTATACTTGGTGCATCTGTGGGAGGAGGGACATTCAGGAAATTTCTAAATCACTATCTTGACTCCAAGTGGGACTTTAGCTGAGAAAAATTTGTATGGGAAAGTTTTTAACTAAAAATTCTATTTTTAAAATAGATATAGGTCTGTTTATATTATTTTTTATAACATTTTTACTTTTTATGTCCATAGAATCTGTAATGATATTCTTTCTTTAATTATGGTATAACTATTGATACCTTATATTAATACTGGTAAGTGGTGTCTTCTTTCTCTGTCTCTTTCTCTCTCTTTTCCCCTCAAATCATCCTGGCTTGAGGTTTATCAGTTTTATTGATCTTCTCAAAGAATCAGTTTTTGGTTTCATTTATTTCTCTATTTTTTTATTTCATCTACATCTGGCCTCATTTTTATTATTTCTACTTTTCTGCTTACTTAACTTTTTATGTACTCTTTTTCTAGTTTTTTTCAGATAAATTATGACATCATTGATTGAGTCTTTACTTTTCTAACGTGGTACTTTAGTGCTTCATATTTGCCTCTGAGCCATATTTTAATGTAGTCCATAAATCCCAATACCTTGTGCTTTCATTGTCATTTAGTTCAAATATTTTGTAATTTTGATTTTGATTTAATTTTTGATGTATGAGTTACAAAACAGTATGTTATTTGATTTCCAAATATTTGGGAATTTTCTCTATTTCTTTTTTTCAGTTGATTATTCATTTACTTTTTGTTATAAAATATACTTTGTTTAATTTGACTGTTGAAATTTATTGACTTGTTTTATGGCCCAACATATAACCTATCTTGGTAAGTGCTCTGTGTTATAAAATATTCTATTATTTGAATGTTCTATAAATGTCGGTTTACAGTCAACAATTGGTTGAAAGTGTTGTTCAGTTTTTCTATATCATTATTCATTTTCTATATACCTATTCTAGAGATTATTGAGAGACTTATGTTGATATCCCTGACTGTAATTGTGAATTTGTCTATTTCCCCTTGAAGTCCTATCGGTTTTAGGTTCACGTATCTTGAAGCTTTGCTCTGAGCTGTAAAAATGTTTAGAATTATTGTCTCCTTGACAAAGTCCTCCTTTTATCCCTGGTAATGGCTTCTCCTCAGTAACAGTATCACTTTAGTTTAGCTGCTTAATATCCTTCTCTTCACATATTGTGGCCATTATTTGCTTTTTCTATTCTATTCTTCGAAATAACATTTCCTATAATGGGCACAGTTATTTTTAAAATCACAAATCTGCTCATGTAGTCACTTGCTTACAAAAATAAAACCTATATTCTTTAAAATGATAGTCATGGTCCTTTACAATCTACTGTAACTTACTTTCTGTCACCCTCATTAAATACAGGGTGGGGGAATAAAATGGAGGTTAAGATCATGACTGCCAGTTTGCAAATGCTGACTCCATCATTTATGAACTGTTTGGCTAGTTCAGGTTAATTAAACTCCCTCTGCTTCAGTTTACTCATCTGAAAAACCAGTGTAATAAGGACAAGTAACCAACAGGATTATTGTGAAGCACAGAATAGTTAATCCATGGTGAGTTCTCTGAATAGCACCTACACTGTAAGCAACAAATACTGACTCTGGTTCTCGTCATTTAATTCCTCTCAACCCCTTCTCCCTTGAACCTGTTCCAATCAGGCCTTCACCCTTACTGCCCTGGTGACCCTGCTCTTGCAGAGGCCCGTGGTGACCACTGCCAAATCCCACAGGGAATCATCCTTGTCTTATTTAGTCCAATAGCATCAGCTAATAGTGGATAAATACTCTCTTCCTTGATGTATTTTTCCTTCTTTGCTTTCAGGATGTTTCCCTTCCAACTTGTTGGCTGATTATTCTGTTTTCTTTGCTGATTCCTCCCCATCTGCTAGCCTCCTAATGCTGAAGAACCTAAGGTTTCTGTTCCTGCATCTCCTTTTTATCTTCTCCAGTCTTGTACATTTCTTCCTCAGTAAACTCATCTAATCTTATGGCTCAAATGCTATCTTAATCACCTGATGGTTCTCCATCTCCCCAGGCAGACCTCTCAGGCAACCTACTCAAAACCTTTACTTGTTGACTGATAGACATCTTTCCACTGCAAAGGTTCTATAATTTTACAATAGCCAGAATCTTGTTTTTCATCTCCATATTTTATTCATACCTGGGACAACAAAACTAATTTTCAGAAAATAACTGGGTATGAGAGAAAGGAACACTGATGGTGGCACATTGCATCCGGCAATGTGCAGTTCGCAAGAAAAGACAGAAGAAGAGGATGAGAAGAAGTGAGAGGCAGTCTTTAATCTGGACATATTTTGATATCATAATATCGATATGTGCTCTGTTAATTTAGAGCGTCATGTAGCTAAGTAGGAGAAAGAGGTTGGATAGTTTCTATTTCCTTCAGCAGAAGTCCAAGATCCAGACCTGGAAAAGGGGACGTGAGGTTATTCTTCAGATCATAAGAAATATTTCTCAGACTAGCAACCAGATATGATTCTCAAGTTATCCCAAGATTTCTTCTTGAAGCCAACCAACCACACAAATTGAAGTGGCAAAAACCTAAACACACTTCTGAGAATGCAAAGGTGTTGGTGTTTCCCTTTGCAGTAGCATATGAATGAAATTTTAAATTTTAAACTCTTGGCTACTAGAATGACCCTTTCATTTGACACAAGAAATTCCTTCTGAAATGATGTCCTTTCTATTGTATTTTACCACAGAACTCACATGTGCAATCTCACTTATGCCTAGAAAAAGACTGAAGAAATTGTTATGTAGTCATGATGGCTAATATTATTGTTTATTTGGCTAGGCTATAGTACACTGTTATTTAATGAAATACCTAATTGTAGCCATGATGGTATTTTGTGGATGTGGATGACAGCTAAAATAAGTTGGCTTTAAGAAAAGGAAATTATCCTTAATAATGCGGGTGAGCCTCATCCAATCAGTTGAAGGGCATAGAGCAAACATAGAGATTTCCTGGTGAGGAAATTTTGCTTCAAAACTGAAACATCAATAGTGGACTCAGTGTCTAACCTGCTACAGTAGCTTACTGTATGGATTTTTTGACTTGCCAGCCCCCATAATCATGGAAGTCAATTCTGTTTATCTATGTATTGCTACACATGTGACATACATTTGTAATAAAAGATGTTATATCTTTTGGTTCTGTTTCTCAAGAGAACCTCACTGATATAACGGTTATCTTTGAGTTTGGGATTATGGGCCCATCCCCATTCCCACAGTTAATCCCTACCCCGTTGTCCATGTCTGTTGGTCATTCATGCATGTTCCCTGACTAGTCTCTTCCCTTTCTTCCTACCCTTATCCCGCTCTCCCCACCTCTCTGCTCACTGTCAGTCCATTTCTGCTAGAGAGGTTGTTGCATGCAACTTAGACCAGCCCAAATTATATATTTGGGGTTACAAACAAATCTTGATTTTTTTCCCCCTAAAGCTTGTTTTAAAATGTCAGCCTGGGAATTCAGGACCAGAAAGACTATGGCTTTGGGTAAGAGCCAGCAGAGAGACAAAAAATAAAAACAAATCAATAACAAAACAACAACAACAAAACAAATGAAAACAGTATCTAAGTAATATCACAGAATATATCATACCATCATATTACTGACTCATTTCCCTTATTGATGATGTTTCTAAACTAGCAGATTAAGAAAATATGTTAGACTCAGGGTATCCTGACTTGGAGATTTGAGGAGATTGCTTTTGATGACTGGAAAATATGGATAACTGTGGCTAGATATGATTTGACGTAGGTGTTGAGTTATTGAACACACATGATAAAATCTTTAATTAATGCGCTGTTACTGGGAGTGGAAGGGAAACAGATTGAGATTTATTATGCAGACAAAATGATACTTGCTGAGTAGGTGCCTGGTTGTCAATCTCAGGAGGGAAAGGAACATTTCACATGATTCTCAGTTTGGAAATCTAGGTATATGTGTATTCCATTTATTAAAATGGGAAAATAGACACAGAAACATGTTAGGGAGGAGAAATTAGAGACAACAATTTTAAGTATGAATACTCTGAGTTTTAGGTACTTATAAGACATCCAGTTGGATATATTCAATAGGTAGCAAAAATGTCTTCTGTAGCTCAGGAAATACCCAAATGCCCCATGTGACTCCAACAGTCACATTTAGGTCTAAGCAAGCATCAGTAATTTTAAATATAAAGAAGAGATATTGGATATGTCTGGGATAATAAATTTTGAGGAATAATTTTTGAATGGGAGATGAGTATATTTATATGGTAAAGAGAAGAGGCTGATAGGTAGAAATATGTTAAAACTGTATTATTTGGCATAACAAAATAAAAGAAAAAGTTATATTAGAGGGACTAAAGAAAAAGAATAGCAAGAATAATATTCAGAGCATCTTATTAATGTAAAACCCTGCTTTACATTAAGAATAAGAATAAAAGAGTAAGAATAAAGAAATAAGAATAGATGTTGGGAAGAAAGGAGTTAAGCAGCAGGCCTGTGATTCATTTTTGCACTGATTATCAGGGCGAGGCTCTCAGGCAGAGAAAAGAAGGCAGATGACTGAGTCTCATCTTCCTGTAAACATGGCGACTGATCCTTTGGGTAAACAGGCAAATGATATTTGTCGGAAGGAGAGCCCTCATCTATGGAATGTCCTTTATAGGCTGTCCTTGGCTGAGAATCGTTTATGAAATGGCATCTAGAGTTTATGGATTTATGAGGCACAGCTCATGAAAAATGTCACATAAGTTCTATAATTCTCTGGGGTATAAAATGGAGATATTTCATAACTAAACCCTTTTGATTATGTAAGGCGAGCCACTAACCCCCCTTAGAGATGTTGTCTATGTTTCTGGCTCAGATGGCTTTGTGTCCAATGCAGAAAGGAAGGGCCTAGGGAGCCATACAGCGTGTTCCAGACTTCTCTCTCTTGATCATGTGCTTGACTTTATAACTAAAAATGGATACTAGGGGAGCTCCTTGATATGTGTGATTCTGATGTAGTAATTTGATACTGTGTGTTGTGTCAGATGTTAATTTGGTGGATTGGAGACACAGTAGGCCTGTATTTTTCTAAGGACTACAAGCATGGTTATCAGCTAAGAGTAAGGGGATCTGAGGTGGGATTTAAATAAAATGTCCCATGCAGATTTTGACTAGTGTGTGTGGGGGAATGGAAGAGGACCTTGACCAGGGCAATTTAAACTGTTGCAAAGAGACATTAAGATCTAGCTATGAGTAAATAGGATAGCAGAAACAAGGTATCTAGAATGTGAGGGAGACCCCTAACCTGTTCTGCTCTGCACTAGAAATCACATTTTGTCTGGGCTGTAAAACTGTAACTAGAAAACATTTATTTATGGGAGAATAAGCAGATGTTAGGGACTCAACATTATGCCACATGTCGAACAATTGGAAAGACTGGAGACATTTAGTTGAGAAGAAAAGACCTCAAGGACAGGCACCAGGTAACTGAACTAAAACCAATGGTTGGAAGTTATGGGGAAAATTTTTACAACAGTCTAACGAGGCATTTAAAAGGCTGCCCAAAGACAGAAGGCACAACCTTCATCTAGAGATTTTACCACCCTCTGGAGATTTTAGTGCAGCAGGGCTGAAGTGGGGCCTAAGTATGTGTATTTTAAAAAATCTTATAATCTGTCATGCAGCCAGATTTGGGACCACTGAGCTGGTTAATGTAGTAGGTATTTGCTCCTCTGGTGCTTGAATTAGATGATAGGTTAGCTCCTTTCTACGCTGAGGTTGAATGAGTCTGCAGTTGAGACCAACAGTACATGCTTTCAATAGGCACTGACCCCTTATGCTGCCTTTTCTTATAGCTTTATGAAGCAGTTGGCTACTGAATGATTAGTTTACATTCTGTGGCTGTCCAACACTTAGCCTTCCCATTGTTTAAGAAGTATGACTCATTCACTTATGGGGTCTTAATCAGATGGTGGGAAGCTTGACACAAGTGAGCTGTTTAGTTATTTATCAGTGCTGAGCTAAAAGGGCTTGAGTCAGAAATATTAGCTGGAGTGTATTTCAAGGCTAAGTTCTTGTGCTCATGTTTAATGAGGTCACTTGGGAATTCCAATTTTGCAGGGCTTCTACTCTGGCAGAAGATAGAGCATGTCATGGGTCCTGGTCTGCCATTCTTCATTGTCCCTTTCCACCATTAGATTAATGTTCACAAACCTGGGTATAGATTTTAAAGCAGTGACTGACAAAATTCTTTCTGCAATATCAATGGAAAGAGAAAGTTACTGATGATACTTCTCTCTACATAATACATTTTCAGCACTTCTAGGGACAATGCAATACCTTCACAGAGGAGAGGTCAAGTACTTCCAGCCCTGGTATCCTATTAGACTTCAACATTTTTGGTAATCCAAAATATAACAACAGCCCATGCTTTTCTGAGGCCCTGATGAACTGAATTTAGTTTTTAACACTTTTTCCCACCTTTGTTCATGTCATTCTCTATGAGAAGATACTCTATGAGCCATAATCACAGATCCTAATTTTTTAGATACCTTCTTGGCCAATATTTCCCAAGCGTACCTGATAGTAAGAGTCTTCTGGGGATACTTGTTAAAAATACAACTTCTCTGGTCTTACCCATGGAAATTCTGAGTCAGTATCTCTGAATCAGAGGTATCAGTGGGCCTGATAATCAGTATTTTTCGCAAAGACTACAGATGGCTTGCTAACTTAGCAGTTCCCAAAGGTGGCTTCTAATTAGAATCATCTGGGGAGTGATCATACATAAAAATACTTAGGTTTCAACTCACATGCTGATTAATCTCTGAAAGAGGAATGTGAGAAATCTATATTTCAGTTTCCTCAAGGGATACTCCTGTGTAGCCCCTATGAAGCTTAAATACCTTAGGATTTTACTTTAAGTAAGTGAGATTATCTGATCTGGGCATGTAGGTATAGTGATATTTAGAGAAAGAATCAAGATGAAATCATCTTATACTTATCTTGAGGACAAAAAAAAATCAGTTTGACTGAAACTGTAATATCTCTAGAACAGGATTTCTTAACCTTGGCACTATGGACATTTGAGTCTGGACAATTCTTTGTTGTGGGAAGCTTCACTGCACATTGTAGAATGATTATCATCTCTGGCCTCTACCTGATAGATGCCAGTAGTACTTCTCTTAGTTTTATAATAAGAAAAAGTCTCACTCTGGCCAGGTGGCTCAGTTTCTTGGAGCATTGTCCCACATACCAAAAAGGTTAAGGGTTCAATTCCCAGTCAGGCACATACCTAGGTTGTGGGTTTGATCCTCAGTTGGGGTGTGTACAGGAGGCAAACGATCAATGCTCCTCTCTCTCTCTCTCTCTCTCTCTCTCTCTTCATTATTCTCTCTCTAAAATCAATGAACATATCTTTGGTGAGGATTTTTAAAAATGTCTCTAGATGTGGCCAAATGTTCTTGGGGACAAAATCACACTTAGTTGAATACTGCAGCTCTAGAGAAAGAATAAAGCACTGACTGTAATTCAGTCAAACTTATAAAATCTTTAGACTATAACTAAAAAGAACTATAATAATCATCAGGTCTTTTATCCTGTTCCTTGTACATGTGTTCCAGGATATGATATTGATTTCCAAATTTGATCTTGGCAGGATATAAATGCTTTCCAAATACAGAAAAATGGAAGATGAGATATTTGTTCCTTGAATTTCAGGTGTAGTGGGCCTCTGGCCTGGATATTGTAATTTAGATCAATTCATCATAATTTTATGGAAAGATAAAATCTTGATGATAGTGTAACTCTTTTCAATATGCAAAAATCTTGAATATTTGGGTAGATCCTATGGGTACGGACTTCAGACAAAATTAGAGAACTATATCTGTCTTCATTCAAATAAGCATTAAGTACTTGTAAGGTAATGTTTTAATTAGGAAATTTCTAATTATAATAAAAATGTGTGATTGGTAGAACAGTAAGGTTTAAGAAGGGTTCAGTATTTGCTTAACTTTTTTAAGAAAGATTTTACCACAGATAACAAACCCTGAGTCAAGGGTTGTTATTTATATGAACTTAAATGATATGATATTGTTATGGAAAAATGAAACGACCAGACACTGAGGGGTTAGGAGCACGATTTTTATTTACGTGCACGGGCCCAGAGGAGACAAACTCCAAATTCTGAGCCCAGAACAATAGCCCCGCATTCCTTTTATGCTGGGCTAAGCGGGGGAGGGTATTGGGAGGCGTAGTATAGATTTGGCACTAAGGGGCTTACAGAGGTGGGAGAGAAGTATTTACAGCATTAGTCAGGGCAGATAGTGTCTCAATACCTGTAGCGGGGCAGATAACATTTCATTTCATCCTTGGTATCAACCTTGACTCCCTCTACAATATTACTTTACTCAATTAGCAAACTGTGGGGTTTGAGGGCACTAAGGTTGCTCTCACTTCTGACACCAATCACAAGTTTGCAGGCTCCCAAAGCCACCCCCAGTTTTGGTAATTCACTAAAAGGAGTCACAAAACTCAGTGACAGTTATGGCTTATAACAGGTAAAGGATACAGCCAAGGAAGAGACCCATAGCGCGCAGCCTGGGTCGATTACAAATATGAAGCCTCCTATGTCTTCAGGAGACGTTGCCCTCCTGCAATTGGTGTGTGACAATATGCACAGAGTATTGCCAAACTGGAAAGTGCACCCGAGCCTCAGTGTTCAACATTTTTATTGGGAGCTTCATTACAGAGGTATGATTGACTGACTGATTGCTCATGTCTCTGATTTCTGATGTTAGGTTGCAAATGCCACATGACCCAAATCTCACATCCGAAAACATGTTTGGCCTTTCTGGCTTAGCCAGCCCCCACCCGAAGACTGTTGTGTGTGGCCTACTCCAACTTGAGATCTTGTGTGGGGGGCTCTTGCCCTAAAAAAGACACTCCCATGAGGTATGATATAGATTACTCCGAAAGTCAAGAGCAAATGCCAGACTTCTCTTTGCACAAAACCAAATTCTTTACCACACATATTTGAGCAATGAAAAACTACCTGTAGAGCTTGAGTTTAACATATGTGTGTGTAAATTATTGAGGATCCATTATGCTTTAATGTTTCACATATATTTTTTCCTTTATAATGTCACATTAATTTATACTATAAGCAATAATATGAGAAGACCACAAGCACAATGATTTGACCTCATATGTGTTATTGTTACTATTTTAATTGTTTAAAATTTAAAATTAAAGTCTTTCTGTTTAAATAGTTGAAGAATTTCCCCATTATTATGCAACATATGACTTGTTAGACTAACGTCTTCTGTTTACTAAGACCAATGTTTCTACTTTCCCATCCCTCACTTAAAGTATAGTTAGTTATTGTTAAAGGTTTTATTTACTTACTTTATTTTTAGACAGAGGAGAAGGGAGGGAGAAAGAGTGGGCGAGAAACATCAGTGTGTGAGAGAAACATTGATTGATTGCCCCCGACTGGGGACCTGGCCTGCAATCCAGGCCTCTGTCCTGACCGGACTCAAACCAGTGGCCTTTCAGTCTGTGGGTCAATGCCCAACCCACTGAGCTACACCAGAGAGGGCTAAAGTTTTTTTGTTTTTTTTTTAATATTTAGATTTACCTTAAAAACTTAAATTACCATTAAGTAACCTCACCTAAATAACAAAGCTATTATGTACTGAGCCAGAATGTAAACCTAATTCTTTAGGTCTCATGGTTTTCCATTATTACAAAGTTGTATGATATCATGGTAGGTCATATTCATAAGACCCTCGGGTTGACTTGGTATATATTAATAGCTCTTGGAAAATATTTCTGATAATCTGTGGGGACTCAGTAGATTTGGAAAGGTTTCTGGTACCCTGACATGACAAAGGAAATTGAGAAGCATGTTGTCATGCCTAAAAGTCCATGTGGCAAACCAAAAAAATTGTTTTCAGTCAATGCCTGGGCCTGCATAATTTTGGTTCATGATTTTCTTGTCCATTGAATAGACTGCTTTACCATCTCAGAGACTAAATAAAATTTGGGTCATGAGGGTCTACTTTACAAAAGAACATAGTCTTACCGACTTCTTGCCTGCCAGAAATAATATATTTTGTAATCCCACTGACTCTTGGGCACAATAACATTAGAAGGATTATCCTAACTTACATCAGTATTATAGAGCTTTCCTTCTAAATCTGAAATGCTATTAGAACTTAAAAATCATCTGTGACTCTAAAAAAAGCACTTGTCCTGCTTTTTAAATAATGACAAAATATTCTTATTATTCGTCAGACTAAAATCTATTCCATTTTTCAAGAGCATTGTCTTCCATTCTTATTCCCCACATGAACTGTGATTATAATGTTTGCAGTTTGTAGTTAAAATTATTAAAACTATTCTGACTTAGTCCTAGTAGCTGAGTGACTTGAGTAGTTTTAAGACATTCACAAAAGTTTATTAATGGGAAGATATCTCCTCTAAGTAGAATTGAAAAAAAACAAAACCATATCACAGTGGTCCATAAGTATCAAAGAGCATAAACAACACTGTTGAAAACTTTCCTGGTGACATGTGCACTGGACCTCTTTGGAGGTTTAATTTTGCAAGCATCATTTCATAGATGCTCGTTAAGAAATAGCTTTCTCAGATAAACAGGGCTCATTGAACACTGCCACAGGCAAAATGAATACATTAGGCATCAAAATGTTAAGATAGTAAAAAATAATACCTTATGTTGCACAATTGTTTGTATTTTTCAGAATGATTTCAAATATATCTAACCAACCTGAAAGAACAGTAAGAGTTGTCACTCAGAATTTTAAGCTGGTTGCCTTTGATGCCTCGTTCAGTGTTCTGCAGCTTTTTCTATGTAGGGATATTTCTGAGGAAAATGTATTTGGCCTCAGAGAAAAGATATTTATTGTCGTTTCACTACCAGAAAAGTTGTGCTTTATAACCCAAATCATAAAGTTTTCCTGAGGTTTATTGTCTCTCACTAGTAAGGAAGAAATACAGAAACCAACATGTAACCAACACAATCAGTGATAAAAGGGAGAGGTAGTCAGTGGTCTTTCCTTTGCAGTGGTTTTTGTATTCTGATTCAAGGGTCAGATCATTTTGAATTATATCGAGCACTTACTAAAAACACAGAATCACCAGAGATGGGACCCAGCATACTTTTTAATTAACAAGTGTTTCCAGGTGATTCACATATCCATGCAGGCTTTAGAACTACTGCCAGTGAATCAAATAAAGTGGGAATCATTTTTAGGGCGTTAGTGTCCACAAATAGTGAAGAGCTTAAATTAGGAGGCAACCACTATAGGTATAGGAATGACTAATGTTAGCATTAGCAGGTATAGAACAGGGAGGTCACCTTCAATTGAGATTGAGAGTACCCCAAAAGAGCTATATCTTTCTTATACAACAGAGTCATTGGCTAGAAAAAGAAATTGGCAGATCCACATGGTAGAATCAGAAATTTTCCTATTGCTTTTCTGGGTATAGAGCATAGGACCAGGCCTTCCATCTTTTAAGGCCCATGATTGACTGGAGCTCTTAAGAAAGTTGATCCTGTGAGACACAAACTATGGTCTGTCATTGAGTTTAGAGGGACTTTAAAGTGATGTAGAAAATTTGGGTAACATGATGTGCCTATTGCAGATTATATGATTGCCTATGATTTTTTTTTCATTTAAACTTACAATATTAAATTTTGTGTTTGAATGTTACAAATGCTAGGTGGTCTCCTAGGTTGTTTTCCTAAGTTTCTGGGTGGGGGTTCACACCAAGATATATGACAATTTCTCTTTGTCATCACGTAACCCAGCTTCATTGTGCATTGACTAAAGGTTTACATACATTATATAATTTGATTCTCATAGCTCTAAAATTGTACTTTAGGAGAACCCATGAACTCAGTCCCTCTGTACTGGGGAACAAGTTCCTACTTTCAGTGGGTTCTTACTGAAGTGGAGAACTAAGAATAAACGAACTATTCCTACATGACATGATGGAACTGTGAAAGAGGTCAGTGCAGGTCATCGTGAGTTCATAGAGGAGAGGTTAAGGTCAATATGGGGACAGAATAGAGAAGGATTTCATGAAAGTGAATTTTTGACAAGGCTATGCTAAGCACTAAGGTAGTAATGATGGGTGAGTGGCTTTTCAGGCAGAAGGGGTAACATGAGAGGAATACTAAGAGGAAGCAGAGAACTTGTCACATTCTTACACCTTCAGATAGTTCAGTTTGTCCAAGGCATAGATTTTGAGGGTAAGAATGGTGAGAGATAAATCTCTCCATGATTTGTGACAAGTTCTCTGCCATGAAGGTAGTGGATGTCTGTTGAAAGAATTGATACAGGAAGTTACTAATGATTAAATGTACAGCTTAGAAAGACTTTCCCTGATAGCAGTGTAAAGGATGTACCCGTACTTCAGTCCCAGGGATGTAGGTACTTGTTGGATGGCTACTAAAATAGTCCAGATGAGGACGGAAATATAGCACTAACAGCAGAAGGAAGGAAGATGTGAAAGACTGACCAGGTATTAGGGAGAGAAAATAAGTAGAACCTGGTCATGGATTGGGTAGCTGGTGATGGAAAAAGAGAAGGGTCTATGAATACTGTGTGAATGGAGGTATCACTTATAAAATGGCAAATCACAGCAAGGTTGGTAGGTTCGGGGTAATATTATAAATTGAATTTGGGGCATGTTGAGTTTTTCATGTTCATGTGACATTCAAATGGTGGTGAGAACTAGATGAGAACCTATTCTAGAACTAGATGAGAATAAAGTAAAATGATGAGAACTAGTGCAAAGTATAACTAAAATGGCGATGTGGTTGTGCTAACAGAGAACTAAACTGCTATTGTAATGGCAGATTTTTTCAAAAGAGCAAAGTCGTTGTTTTTTCTTTTGGCATTACTTTTGAATTTGATGAAGAATTGCAAATTTTACAGTGTCACTTGTTGCTTCTGCTTCACAAGTTTGTAACTTACTTAATATGCTACTGTATTTTTCCTGTGTCTGGTAAATATAAAAATAAAATCTTTTCTGAGAAGTTGTGGTGTTTGCCTTGAGATGGTGAAAAAGTGCAACAGTGTACATTTGGCTCTTGAACAAATGGCTTTGACCTGGACAGGTCCACTTATACCAGGATTTTTTTCAACTGACAGCAGTTCAATCAACTGCACTTTAAATGACCCTGCACAGTTCAAACCCACATTGTTAAAGGGTCACCTTCGCCATTGTATGTGGAGGGCCAGTTGTAGTTATATGCATATTTCTAACTGTGGGGTAGGCCAGTGCCTCTGAACTCTGCAAGAGTCAACTACATACAGTTAAAAGACAAAGACAAGTGAGAGAAGAAGCCTGCAGAACAACTTAACAAAGAGAGAGACTTCCAATTACTCCAAGCAATATCTGAAGAAATGGAAGAACCAGGAAAGTATATTTTAAAGAACTCTAAGAGGAGAGCATACTAAAGAGATGTTGGACAATAGCAACAGACAAACCAAGGAAAATAAATATTAAGTAATATTGACATTAGATTAGTATGTGAGGGGATTTTAGAAAAAATACCTTTACTGAGTGATGTGGTGAAAGGGGTCAAATTGCTTGGATGAAGAAGAAAATGTAGTTTATGAACAAGTGACCATGATGGCCTTAATATTCCCCTCAGCTTGACTAAACTTTGGATAGGTTTCTTCCTCTGACCACCATTTTCTTAGAACATTTATAAAAGCATTTGCAATTGTAAATCCTCTCTCTGTTCCTTCTAGATGTAAATCCTTCAGCCTCTTGTCAGTTTTACAGTCCAGAAACATCATTCTCAAGGATTTGGGAGTCATGCCTTTAAAGTATAATCAAGTTGGATAGGTTCCTATCTCCCAGTCTCTAGGGTTAGGCAGGAACCTAACTTCCATCAGTACCGATTAGCAAACACAGGTGGCTTAATCACATTGACC
Organism: Mormoops blainvillei; assembly: GCA_004026545.1. Classification (NCBI taxonomy): domain Eukaryota; kingdom Metazoa; phylum Chordata; class Mammalia; order Chiroptera; family Mormoopidae; genus Mormoops; species Mormoops blainvillei. Next base: position 1,294 of record PVJD01016180.1, on the reverse strand, counting down.
AATTCCCTTCCTCTCCAGTGACTCCCAGGACTATTTCACACAGATGATAGAGCTATGGCTCTAAAGCTATACATCCTAACTTCCATCTTGGATCTTCATGCTTGACTAAATGTCTTAAAAATTTTGACTTTTACCTCTATGGCTTGGTATCTGGATTCTAACTATTGGGTGATGGATGGAGGCCTATTGGTAGTATTCGTATCACCCCTTTCTTTCACACCCGAGTCAAGTAATAATCCTTTTTATATATGCTTTATTTCTTGGTTCTAGCCCCAGGCCAGTTCTGTTTTCTTGAAAACAATAGACTTGTTAGTCTCTCTTTAAGCACTTCTCATTTCTTGGAGTTTGTTACTCTACAGGTGGAATATTCAGAATAATACGTTTAACATTTAACATTAAAAGCAGACTTCTGGCCAAGATGGAGGCGTAGGCAGATACAGTTTGTCTCCTTGCATAATCAAAAGATGGGAACAACAAATTTAAGAACAAAACAATAACCAGAAAGTCCAGAAAATCAAACTGTAAGGAAGTCTGATAGTCAAGGAGTTAAAGAAGAAACATTCACCCAGACTGGTAGAAGGGGCAGAGACCAGCAGCCAGGGAGGAGAGGATACACAGCAAAGCTGTGGGTGGAGGACTGAGTGGTCCCACATTTGCATGTGGATAAACCGGGAAGAACAACAGGGGAGTAAGAGAGACCACACAATGCAGGGTTCCAGTGTGAGAAAAGAAAGCCTCAAAGGTTTTCCCCCACTGGTTTTTTCTAAAGGTAAACACCTGTGGGGGCTGTGGCAGTAGGAGAATCTGCAAGTGTCACAGGAGAGTTCGTCTGAGAGGCTCACAGGGTCCTAGAACACAGGCAAACCCACCCACCCTGGAATCAGCACCAGAAGGGCCCAATTAGCTTGTGGGCAGCAGGGGAAGCAACTGAGAGCCAGCCAAGAACCAAGCAAGTGGCATTGTTCCCTCTGAGACCCCTCCCCCACATACGGTGCCACAACACAGCAAGTGGGTTGCCGTGCCCTGGCAAACACCTAAAACTCTGCCTCTCACAATGTAATAGGCACTCCGAGACAGAAAAAAATATGGCCCAAGTGAAAGAACAGATCAAAGCTTCAGAAATAGAACTAAGAGATGAAGAGATAGCCAACCTAACAGGTGCAGAGCTCAAAACACTGGTAATCTGGATGCTCACAGAAATGGTTGAGTATGGTCACAAAACAGAGGAAAAAGGGAAGGCTAAGCAAAGTGAAATAAAGCAAAATACACAGGGAACCAACGGTGAAGGGAAGGA